>JAQHUG010000072.1:6533856-6557195 GCA_028555095.1 Dicrostonyx torquatus
GAGGAAGAAGCCCGATTCTAACACTTGCCTTGTTGTAAGTGCCCACAGTGCAGAGGGAAAGTGTAGGGATAAAGGCTCGTACTGGAGTGATGAGCCTCTCTCAGTGTTCCTCACGTAGATGCTTTCACTTTCTCATAAAACAGCCACTAAGACGAAAGATACATTTCCTGTAAAATGTCCAGGATCCATATGTTAGAAAGCTCACTAGAAACCTTGACATATGTGGTCTGTAAATCAAACTGAAAACCTTCAAGTCATCGATGAAATTCTCTTGTCAGCGGGCATGACTGTGAAGAATACAGGCCATTCCTAGGCGGACAGAAATTGTGACGCAGTGGGGGGATTCTGTGGGTTATAAAATTAAAATAAAAAAATTGGCAGGATAATTTTAAATGTTCTTGTGATTTTCAATTTGCAGGCATCACTTTCTTGAGATACACAACGAAAAGTTCCGATTGTATAAACTAAGGATGTTAGTGAAAATGGAAAAATATCTTCATTCCAATCGATGCAGGCGACAGTACGTATACTTGTCTTATCGGTTAGAAGCATAGGCCTTTAGATGGAATTTTTAAAAAGTCAGTTAAAGTATTTTTAAATAATATTTGTTGTATGCATGCTGAATTTTAGGACGGGTTTATTTGTGTTTAAATAAATTGATAGGGAGTGATGGGGTCCCAAATAACTACAGTAATAGTGGTATGTACCTCATTCTGGGTGATGGGTTTAACATGTCCATATTTGTTTTTTAATTTAAAACTTTCTCTTCATCAGAATCATCTTGTCCCACTTTGAGGACAAACGACTACAAAAGGCCTCCTTGGACATTATGGGGACAGAGAAGTGCTGTGACAACTGCAGGTCCAGGTGAACATTCCTTCTTGAGGAACATCCTAGAAACTATTCTTTCTCTTTCAAACCATGCTTCATTAAATTTCTATTGGCTAATAAGTAGTTTACTTTTTAAAAATGGCATAGTTACTTTATTTAAAAATAAAACAATGTAAAGAGGTTTACTTTTATACAATAGTCATAAAATAGTAAGCCTATGCTAGTCAACAGTTATATTTAAATATAAATGCCCTAAAGTACTCATTAATTATAATTAATAAATTATCAAAATGTATTGCAAAAGATCACTATCTGATGTTTTCCATAAGGGCAAGTAAAGTTATACAGATAGGCTAAAAATAATGAAATACAAAATACTGTGAAAATACTAATCAAAAAAATCCTTAAGTTACTAATTTAGTATTGGCAGTAGGGACTTTGGAACAAAGCATATGATCTGGGATAAAGAAGGACACTGGACAACGCAAAAATGTCAAAATTGTTCAGAGAAATGGCACCAAGGATAGAGCAAGGGCATGAGTGAGGGCATGTGCAGGAGCAGGAGAGGGCACAAGGGAAAGGAAGGATGAGAAAGAAAGAACAGAAAAGGGGGTGATATTGGACATTGTTGGAAAGTCTTAAAACTTATAGCATAATCCAGTGGTCTGGACACTATGTCAGGCAAGAGCCTATGTTACAGCATTGAACAGAATTCCTCATACAGCAAGCCTGTTTTTGCTAAGACTTTCAACTCAAAGAGAGTAATTATCGAGCATAGTTTCCTTACTTAAAGTCATCTGTTTATCAATAGTGTTCACATCTAAAAATACATTTGCTGTGGTACCTAGTTTATGGTCTGACCAAACAAGTGAGCCCCATAGCATAGCCTCTGACACGTTAGCCATACAGCCCTGAATTCATAATCCTGCTTACGCACAGACCTCACTTAAGAACCTGCAGAACTAAAAGGGGGAACCCACAGGGGCATTTGGTGACATCAACTCCTGCTTACTACTCATTAATAGAATTGTGGGCAGAAATGGGTAAGGAATGCCAAGAGTGATGGGCATTCCTGTAATCGCAGGACTCAGAGGTTCAGACAGGAAGACCAAGAGTCTGAGGCCCGCCTGCCTACAAGTGACTTCAAGATGAGCCTAGGTCCCATAGGGAGACTGTGCCTTAACACACTGAGAACAAAAGCAAAAGCAGGACTCAACGACGACCATGAGCCACCCCCAAAGCTCCACAACTAGTCCCCCACTAAATTTATGAGGAGACAGAAGAAATGAAGAGGACTTCCAGCAAACCAGTTCTAATTAATTTTTTAAGAGCTTTTCACCCATTCTTTTCAAGGGTGGCACATGTATTTTCCTCTGAATCATCAAGCAAACCCTGACAAATGAAAATATTCTATATTTGGATAAAATATATTTTTTACTTTAATGGAGTTAAAGTTAAGTTAGAAAGCAACAGTGGGAAGGAAAGGGAATTCTCTAACCCCTTAGAACTAAAAAATATACTTCTAAATAATTTGTGAGTCAAAGTCATAAATCAGGAAACGTTTTTGAACCCATGTAATAAGAATATGAAATGTCTAGGATATAGCTAGTATGTTTCTGTCAAGATAATTTATACTGTTACATGCAACATTTCAAGCAAATAACTAGACATTCGCTTTAAGAAATAGGCAACTAAGCCGGGCAGTGGTGGCGCACGCCTTTAATCCCAGCACTCAGGAGGCAGAGGCAGGTGGATCTCTGAGTTTGAGGCCAGCTTGGTCTATAAGAGCTAGTTCCAGGATAGGCTCCAAAGATATGCAGAGAAACCCTGTCTCAAAAAACAAAACAAAAAAAAGAAGCAGGCAATTAAGAGGAAACTCAACAGGAAATATGTAGTAAAAATAAGTGCATAATTCAATTAATAGAAAACAGAAGCAGTAGAAGAAATTCAGTGAACCCCAAAGTTCATTATTTATAAAAGTTAAAAGAAAACCTTCTTACAAGACTGACAGAAAAAAAGGGAGCACAGATTAGCAAGTGGAAGAATTTTACTGCAAACCCCATAGTCATGGGGACAAAGGGGACAAAATCAGAGGAACAAAGAGAACTCTCTGAACAAATCAGTTTTCAGAAACTGAGTAACACAGATCTCATGGGCCAGTTTCTCAGTGTCTTCTAGGGGGCAGTGTCCAGGCACAGTAAAATGCAGCCAGAACACTCATCTAGCCACTGTAGGAACTTCTTCCTTTTAAATCCCTCTAGCTCACATGGCTTCAGTGACAAATTCTAGCACATGCTTAAATGAAATCATAGCCCGGTTCTACAGTGTGGTTCCATGAGCATCTTCTCTGAAAGACAGAACTGTAGGGAGGGTCGGGAGAATGGACTTGAGAGCAGGCATTTGCTGGGTCTCGATTGTGACAAAGGTTTGACGAATCTGCTCACAGGGATATGCACAGTTTGACTGTGTCCTGCTATACAGAAAAGAAACACACTGGTACATCTGTGACTTGGTGTGTCTCTAGGTGCAGTAGCTATATGTCAGGAGCAGCATTTTGGGTTGGGTATAGAGTTTTAGAAACTTTTAGAAATTAGTGATAACCACAAAAACCTATGCTTAAAGTGGTCAGATAAAGTACGGATCATAGTTTATAGAAACTTGATAACTTTAGACACTCTGAAGAGAAAGTCACCCAGAATCCTACCACGGAGGTAAATGAGAGAATAAACCTAAACAGGGCTTTTCTTCTTTAAATCCAAACAGAATGTTTTTATCTGGAATATTGACTGCATTCCCACTGCTATTTAAAGATATGTCTGATATGGAAAGTAGTTGAATTTGGCAATTTAAATATAATAGTTGATAGTCTCTGAAAATTTCTTTTGTTCTCAGGCTAAATAATTCTTATTTGCATTAATGATAATTTTGCATCAACCTGGAGAGAAACTAATGAATTTAACTGCTAAATGTACCAGGATGACAAATTTATAAGCTCCTGTGTTGTATTTTAAAAATACTAGGTTTCAAGCTAGCATGTTGCTGCATAGCAATTATTTTTAAATTAATTTTGAGACAGGGTCTGTTTTAATTTTTATTTATTTATTTATTTTAATATTTATTTATTTATTATGTATACAATATTCCATCTGTGTGCATCTCTGCAGGTCAGAAGAGGGCACCAGACCCCATCACAGATGGTTGTGAGCCGCCATGTGGTTGCCGAGAACCGAACTCAAGACCTTTGGAAGAGCAGGCAATGCTCTCAACCACTGAGCCATCTCTCCAGCCCTGCATAGCAATTTTTTAAGTTAAAAACTTTTTTCATTAGCTTCCTTTTCTGGTGTAACTTAATACAAACGTCCAGTATTTATATCATTGACCATGTGGAGCTGCCCGAGCTGGGTCCTGCAGTGCTGTTTTCTTGACCCTGCTATCTCCTGAGTGCCTCCATAAAACTTAGCTTCTGGGTACAAGAAAGCACTCTCTGGGATGCTGTAATGTGATTTCTGTGTTTTAGGTAATGCCACATGCTCTTGATTGTAATAAGCTCTATTTGTAGTTTCAGAGCATTGGACATTTGAGATATTTTTAACATGGCTCATCGTTATATCTGTTTATTTCTAAAGGAAAATGCTTTGTCTGTGTTTTCAGATTGAGTCATTGCTATCCCACTAACGACTCAGATGACGCATTCCAAGACTTTGGTCCACAAGCATTTCAGCTACTATCTGCTGTGGACATCTTAGAGGAGAAGTTTGGAATTGGAATTCCTATTTTGTTTCTTCGAGGATCTGTAAGTGTGTCTATAATGACTCCTGTGACAGTTTCTGATTGCGCTTTCCGCTGCCGTGACTGTAACTCTGGCTTTAGATGACTTACTGGCAATTCAGAGTCATCTTGAGTTCCAGCTTAACCCTGCATTTGTTGCTTTAAATAAATCCTGTATCCCATCAGATGCTGTTTTGCTGGTGGTGTTCAGCTGTGCACTGCAGACTGGAAATAATGTATTAGCTTACCACACTGCAATTGCATTAATCCCTAGACTGGTGTTTCTTAGGATAATTAAAGAAAGTTAACTTTCACCGTGTCAAGGGACTGGTAGAACAGAATTGTATCTTCTGGTGCCCAGGTACAATTGTGTTCTTTGTACAAAATTTTAGTTTTGGGAATTATTTTGAAGTGGTTGTGCTCAGTAACAGTATATGGCAGCATATTCTTGGCTCTGATTGTATTTCAAGTCGGAAGGATTTAACATTCCAAGAAGAGGGTTTTGTTTATTTTGGTTCTTTATAAGTTGAATGACTGAGTTTAATTGAACTACTTTCTGTTTTGAGTGATTCGTGTGCCCTCATTATGCTGGCAAATGTCAGTCACGAACATGCTTATGACCCAATCCTCACACTTCCAAATCTGCTTTTCTCTAGTCCTTCTGCTTATATGGTAATTTTATTCCTGAATTAAAGTCTGTGAGCTTAAGAACTGTATATTAATATCACTTAAATAAACCAAGAGTAGAAGGCATGATACTTTACAGAGATATCTCCTGGTTAAAAATATGCTTTATAGTAAAAAATAAATGTTCATTTTTATATAGAATTTAAAAATCCTTAATGTAAACATTTTCTTGTTAAATAGTCAAATGCTTCCTGTAAATGGTTTTGCTTTTGCTTAGTAAGTACTCTATGGAATTAGTTATGAACTATTTTTAATAAGCATTAAAACTTGTATTACCTTTTCAGGTGTCGATGCTTTCAAGATAAAAGGGTTTTAAGATTTTGGTTTTAAATGGCAAATATGCTTAAAATTTTAGCAATAGAAGTGTTACCTAAGGAATTTTTACTTTTATCAGCTTTGCAGATATAATATATATTTTAAACCTATACACTACTTTCTGTCTTTATCACCTTAAAACCTTATATCCAATGTGAGTAATTTATAAAACTATCCTTGTTTTAATTTGGTATAATCCAGCTATATCCAATATCAATAAGAAGTTTGTTTCTAGACAAACTTCAAGTGGTCACAAGAGGGATCGGGTTTCACTTATTATTTGAAAACCAAGTCAGACCTCTCATACTGACAGTGCCTTCTGGGAGTCCTCAAATTAAGCAGCTCGCCCTCAGTGAAACTTTATACTACCCTTGCTAGCTAAAAGTGTAAAGCTTTGAAAAAGTATCACTTAATGGGAATCTGTTAATGCTAACGATAGTGAGAACAAGGAGTCAGCTGCTCCTGCATTCACTGATCCTGATATCTATTGGGATATTGTTGGAAAATTATAACTGTAATTCTCTTGAGAACTAAGCAAGTTGTTCCAATTTAGGACAAGTTAATACCTTTGTAGGTATTGTTAATATGTAAGATGATATACCCGCCAGTTTTGGAGTGACTTTGAAGAGATGATGTTTATGAACATACATACGGTTTCTGTCACACATGTTTTTCTAGATATTATGAACTCAGTTTATCTGCAAGTTTGTAAAGTGGAGTTTCACTTTTTGTTTCAATGTGTCTGATTACAAAGTCACCAGTATTGCCTAGAGAACTTTGTTTTCACTGACTGAACCGCTCACTATGTAAAAACCTCTCACATTGTTTGAACATGTCAGAACATAGTCAATGGCTGTAATTTAAAGAAAAAACATGATCATTTACATACATAAGATTGGCATCTTCCTGAATGAATGCCTTATCAAAGTGCTAATTCTTATCATGGCATCAGAATTAGATAACACTTAGGCACTATTTTGTGATGTGTCTGTATGTGTTTGCACATGTGCATGTGTGTGAATGCTCTCACCTATGTGTGCACATGTGAACACCAGAGGCGGTATTTGAATATCTTCTCCTGTTAACTCTTCTTTTTATTTTTCTTTTGAGACAGTTTGTCAGTGAACCTGGAGCGACTGGTTTGCCTGGAGTCCTTGACACTGTCCTGACTCCAGTTCCTGCCCCCGGTGCTACAGTTGTATGCAGTGCTGCCATATGCAGCCAGCTTGTTCTC
The DNA here is from genome assembly GCA_028555095.1 of Dicrostonyx torquatus. Taxonomy (NCBI): domain Eukaryota; kingdom Metazoa; phylum Chordata; class Mammalia; order Rodentia; family Cricetidae; genus Dicrostonyx; species Dicrostonyx torquatus. The sequence goes on from JAQHUG010000072.1 coordinate 6,540,692, forward strand.
TTAACTATTTTCATTATCTTTGCAAGAGTTCATACATATATGCAACTCCCAACTCTTCCCAGATCCATCCCTCCACCTCTCCACCCTGTCCCAACTTTATGCCCTCCCCAAACCCTGGTGATGAGTATGGGGCCATCTGCTGGCATGTGTCCAACCTACTGGGGTTACACCCTTAAAGAAGAATGATTCTCTCCTTCCAGAGCTATCAGCTTTCAGTAGATGCTCAGTAGGGGCTCATGAACCTCTTTACCCCTTGCTGAAAATTATACTAGCTTGATTGTGTGCAGACAACCATAGATGCTGTGAATTAGTGGGTATAGTGGTCTATCATGTCCAAAAGACACTGTTTATTCCAGTTCTAGTTCTGTATGACCTCTGACTCTAACAATCTTCATACCCCCTTTTGGGATGAACCTGGAGCCTTGCAGGAAGGAGTGTAACATAGATGTCCCGCTTGTGGATAAATACTCTACAGACACGTGTTCTTTGTACTTGGAGCAGTTGCAAGTTTCTGCATTAACACCATCTACTGCACTAAGAACCTCTGGAGGCTTGAGAGTGGTACTAACCTGTGGGTACAGGGATAGGAATTTAGAGGCAAGTTTCATTCTATATCTGTTTAGCAAAATAATAGTAATAGATTCATCCCTGAGGCCTGGTCAGATTTATCATGGATGTAGTTCCTCCTGCGGAGTGGGCATGGGAGTGGTAGGGAAAGGAAGATGCTTAAATCCTGTCAGAAAGTGCTTGGTTAACCCTATAATATTCATGCCACTGTTGTACCTTTGGGCACATGTGGACATGCCAGATGTTATTTTAGTGCACAGCATTAACAGCTGGGTAAGACTTGACTTTTCCTCCCCTAGCAGGCTGCATAACACCTTCTAGTACTGTGAAAGCTAGCCAGTAAAAAGGAAGCTTCATGGTCAGTACTGGCTTGACTTCTCCATGTCCTGTGGCCAAAGCACATGGTGTCTTTAGCAATGCAGCCTTACACCCAAGTTCTGGTGGGAAAATAAGAGTGGCAGTGGCCTATATTGTTTGGGGGATCTATAGGACAAACTGAGCAACAGTTTGAGAGGAGGTATCCCACACATGACACTGGGCTTTTTGATTGGTGACCTGTGGCTTCCTTGAGTAGATTAGACCCTGTGTAGGGTAACTTCAATTAATCTCTCTTATATAAGTGTGTGTGTGTGTGTGTGTGTGTGTGTGTGTGTAGGATGCTTATATAATAGTAAGTTTCCATATGGGCTTTTAAGCAGCCTTTAGTGTTGCCTTTCTCCCCATCTACTCCTCCATCCTACCTTCTCATCCCCCCCGTGCACTTAACCCTTTTCCCCCTTTACATCACATGTTCTATTATCCCCCTCTGCTAAGATTTTTCTCCCTTCCCCACCCCTACTAATGCTCCCTCTCTAGTTTCTTGGATTCTACAGATCTCCAAATGAGACACACTATTCTAAATGTTCACTTGTAGATTCCACTTGCAAGTGAGACTGTAATTTGGTCATAATCACCTTCTACTATTCTCCCAACTCTTTCCAGATCCATCTCTCCACCTCTCCACCCTATCCCAACTTCATGCCCTCCTCCTACCCTGGTGATGGGTATGGAGTCGTTTGTTGGAAAGTGATCGACCTACCAGGGGCTACACCCTTAAAGAGGTTTAACACCAGGTTTCACTCCCACAAAAGAACACAAGGGTTCCCCAGATCATCGTCAACATTTCTTGTCTTTTCTAAAAAAAATCTTATCCTCAAAGTAGTTTCAACTTGAATTTTTGATAGCCAAGGATGGTAAACATTTAAAAAAACATTTCCTAGCCATTTGTATTTCTTCTGAAAATTCTGGTTAGTTCCTTAGCCTACCTTTTGTTTGTTTTCTTGATGTTTAAATTTTGAAATCTTCGTATATTCTCTATATATCCTCTGTCAGATGTGTGCCTGGCATTTCCATTCTATAGGCTGCTTTTTCAGTTGAGTAACTAACTGTTTCTTTTGTAGTGCAGCCTTTTTATTTAATGTAATCTTACTTGTTGACTAGTGATCCTGTTTTCTAGATGACTGGGGGCCTTTTCAGAAAGTCCTTTCCTGAGCTTGTATACTCAAGTGTACGCCATACTCTTTCTTGTAGAAGTTTGAGAGTTTCAGTCTAGCATTGAAACATTTGATTCATTTGCAATCAATTGCCATATCTACTCTCTATATAGGAGTTGGGGACATAAACTCAGGTCCTCATATTTAGACATCAAGTCCTTTATTCACTCAGTCCAGAGATTTGACCTATGCGGCTGTTAGAAATGTTGGTAGATTTATGCATGTGTGCATACATGTGTGCATGCGTGCTTGTGTTGTGTAAGATGTCTATATGTATGCATTTTAGAGACAAGATCATGCTCAGATTGGCCCTTGTGAGTCTAAACCTGTCTAAACCTCCTGGGCACGTGGATTGCAGGCATGTGCTACCACAGTCAGTTGTAACTGTTGGTAGTTTTACTCACTCTCCAAATTTTTAAAATGATAAGACAGGAGAGGGCTGTGCATTTTAATAGTCTAGACAAATTATTTTATATGATTGAGATATATCACTGTGTGTTGGGTTTGTTCAATACTTAAAATTTGTCTATAATGCACAAGGCCCTTGTTTCACATAGAATTACCTACTGAACCGCTGAAATGTAAGCTTTGAATGTCTTTGGATTATAGGAACTGGAAAGAGTGAGGGGTGGTGGGGGAGGAGGAGTTAGCTAGAAACTTAAGCCTTCTTGAGTTATTGAACATCTATTTTCGCACAAGGCACTACATTTATTTTGTAGAACCTAGAGTACTGAACTAGATGAGGGTCAACACCTAGTGTAGACGGTGTTGTTTGGGAGAAAATAAGTATAACCTGGTACAGAAGGAGACACAGAACACATGGATGGTTGGGGACTGTTGCTGAAGTCGGAAGAGAGCACGCATAGGGGAGTCAGGGAATTTGTGAAGGGGGAAACAGGAAACAGGAAACAGGCTTTAGGAAAAATATAGTTGATGTAGAGATTTGAACATGAAAAGAGGGAAGAATGATAAAAGATAATGCTATTCCCAACAAGAAAATATTTACTTCAAAAAGCAATTTGATTTTTGAGGAAGTTAATTTGGAGAAGTAACATTTTTTTCTCCCCCATTTTCTGTTGTATCAGATACTAGTGCAAAGGTTTTGCCTCTAGAGCTGCCCACTCCTTGGGTGGGGTGCCCTGGTCATCAGTTCTCTTTATTCTAGCTTTTCTCATCAGTTCTTGGGTTCTGCACTCTGTAAAAAGTCCACTTGTTGAACCTTATTTTTTTTCAAGTTGAGTTTTAAAGTTAAACAACAGTATGAAAATTTCCTTTGCAAGATTACATTCCCTGGAGTACATACAAGCTCCCAGGCTAAAAATGACAAAATAGATACTATATTTTTATCTCTGATGAGTAGTTTTGGTCATCCAGTGGCTGACTTGAAAAGTTAGTTAACTAGAACATTTTGTTTTGTTTTGTTTTTTGAGACAGGATTTCTCTGTATAGCACTATGGCTGTCCTAGAACTAGCGCTTGTAGACTAGAATGACCTTGAACTCATGGAGATTCACCTCCTCTGCCTCCCTAGTGCTGGCATTAAAGGTGTGCACCACCATCATCCAGCTTAACTAGAACATTTATGCAGTTAATGCAGATTTCTTGCTCAGAGTCAGATGTCATTAAGTATTTGTTTTTTATATAAATTTTTGTTGTGGTCGTGGGGAGGTGGCTTAGTGATTAAGAGCACTCTCTGCTCTTACATAGGACCTGGATTGGGTAGCTTGTACCCATATGGCAACTCATAGTCTTCTGTAAGAGGAATCTGATGCCTTCATCTGGCTTCCATAGGTACTGCATGCCCATGTTGTACATACATACACATACATACATGCGTGCATGCATACATACAGGCAAATACTGATACAAATAAAACAAAGAATAAATATTTTTAACAATCTTTATTGTGGTGTTTTGAAACAGGTTGCTCAGTTTAGTTTGAGCATCTAGCTGTCTTAAAACAAAGATATAACATATCAAGGAATAAAGAGGCTTTGGTCTCTGCCTGGTGGTTACCATGGAAACATTACATAAATGTATTTACACAGTAAATTTATAGTACACCGTATTCACAATGATTATTGATCATAAAGGGAAAAGATTTTTTTTTTTTTTGCTGATCAGGAAAAGCCTCATTACTTCATCCCAGTAAAGTAAATATGTACATTCAATTTAGTTTTTTTCCACTTAGGAAGAAAAAAGGCTAGAATAATCAGTCATCTTTAGTGTCGATAACTAGTAATTTTAGTTAGGCACCGTAATCCTTTTGGTGTTAATTGTGAACAATATCATCTCCTACGACAAAGTTGAGCCCCAGCAGCTCTTCATGGCTAATCAGGGAAACCTGATTGCATACAGAGGGAGAATATTGTGGACTACATGTATATCAAAATGGCTGCTATCGTCAAACAAAATAACATCTTTTCCATAGTTTTGCTGTTTATTTGGCATGGACAGAAACACATTCTTTTGTCAGAGGTGATTTCAGTACACTTCAGTAGTTGTAGTCTTCATGTTGTGTATTAGTGCTTAAAACAAATTCAGCTGGTATGCGTGTGACTGCAGAAATGTATTTAGGCTGACCCAATGAGGTTTGGCATCCACGAGGATTATTGGTAAGGAAAGAGTGCCATGTCCACCTGCATTAACTGCTCTTCTCATCATGATGACCGGATGCCTGGTAGAAGAGGCATAGATTAATGTGGATTTGTCTATAATATTGGGAATATACAGCTGATCGTATCACTGTAGCTTATAGGAAGCAGAACTCAGGCTGGAAGCAATGGCAGGCTAGAAGTTTTGCCAGGCTGTAACTTCTCAGAGATCTGCCACCAGTCATCCATTTCACCAGCCATGCCTCCAACTCCGAAGATTCCACAGCCTCTCAAAGGAGTATCTCCAGCTGAGGACCAATGTTTCAAATGCATAAGCCCGTGAGCGATGATTCTATGTTGAGATCCCAACACTGCTGGGTCACAATTATGTGCGACCCTCTGTAATCATGCCTGCTTGCACATATTGTACGGGAGTGGGCTTTGTCTCCCATCCTGCCTGTACTTGTTATGCAAATGATAACATCTGATTAATAGAACTCAGATCACGTTCAGAATTCTGGATGAAGCTAGAAATGTGTTTGTGACTATCCAGTTGGGTGATGGAGGGCACAGTAGACAGAGGTTGTAATGATAGATGAATTTTAATCCATCACAATCACCTCAGTGACATCATACACATGTAATTTTCTGTGATGCCATGCGACCTACACTACTCTGCACAGTTAAAGTAGTTAAATGGATAGAATGAGTGAAATTGGCAGTAAGAGCTTGCAGGGAAGAGACGAGTACTTTATAGTGGAGTCGCCTCTGTTACAGGACAGGAAACTTGCATATGACAACTCATGTTTCTAGAACTTAATGGCTAAAAAGTCTCTCCTAAGAGTTCCACTGTCACTCAGAAGAAGTATCACTATTCCAAGATCAGTTATTTGGCATGCACTGTTTGTGTAGGCGTCTCAGGTGATCAGCATTGAGTAGACTTTGTAGTGTGCTAGGAGCACACACACACAGAGAAATAACCACGTGGTGGAACCCATGGAGTTTTGCCCGACTATCTGGTCCTATTTTCTTTTATCACTCCTCTTCTAAAATTGTGGCTGTTTTTAGACACTGTTACTCAGAGTTTAGAGTCATAGCAAAGATGAAATATTCCAGACATACCCAAACCCATCCACTGGGAAGTGCATCTGAATTATGTGAGGATTTTTCCATATTTAAGACCGAATCCTATTTTTGTTACACATTCGTCAATTAAGCCTTCAGTATGAAGGAGGGACATAAAAATCCAAGAGGTTTAAAAGCTGAAATTTATTTTTAAACCCAAAGAATTTCTAGGTTTTATTTGACCTATTTATTTGCATGTGAATTTTTAGACCCTTTATTTCCGATTTCAGAATTCTCAGCGTCTTGCTGATAAATATCGCCGTCACAAGCTTTTTGGTGCTGGCAAAGACCGAGCGGAGAGCTGGTGGAAGGCCCTTTCTCACCATCTCATAGCTGAAGGATTATTGGTAGAAGTTCCCGGGCAAAACAAATTTGTAAAGACTTGCTCCCTCTCAAAAAAGGTAAACAGTACGGAGATCTGCCTGTTTGTCTCAGTCCCTCCCACGGTGCATTAAGATCCTTCTTGTTTTTGATAGGGTAGAAAATGGCTTTGCGAAGCCAGTATGCAGTCTTCTCCAAGTCTTATCCTTCAAGCTAATGAAGAGATGTGTCCAAGAAACGTTCTGCTGCCAAGGTTCTTCTTTTCTTTTTTCCTTCAGTTTTTCCCCATTAACTTGAAATCTTCTGGTTTCACTTAAGTGAGTCAAATTCTAGTGGTTTATAGACACTGTACAGGTAAAATCAGTTGTCTCACGGAGCGTGAGTGGTAGAAGGGAGTGCTAGGGAAGGGCAGGCTATAGAACGCTTTCCTGGAAGATGTCAGGTATCCGACTGCAATCCGTAGGAAGCTGCTTTCATAGATAAGGTTAAAGAAGTGTCCCTTACAGAAGAAAACGGGCTTGAGGAAATCCTGCTTTCACCTTCCGTAGCTGACACTGTGCAGTGTCGTGTGGTGCAAAGAGGAAAGGGATTTGGAGATACATTTCTGTGCTTTGTAATACTGTTGTTACACTGAAGCTACGAATTACAGCCCCCATAGCCATATAAAATAAAAGGAAGAGCAAGCAAGTTCTCATGCCTATTGCTTAAGGCAACATGGGGTGACGATAAAGAATTGGTGAATCAACTCCCTAGTGTACGTGTAGGAAGGTAGATGCTAGCTGCCTGCTTCTTAGTATCTGTGCAAATGTTAGTGATCACGTATCAGGGTTCTTTTTCATTGAATCTATTTTACTCGGGAAATCAGTGTTTTAAAACTATAGATTCTTAAAGGATGACATAATTTCTAAGAGTAGTATGATGACTCATGAATTGTTTGATTACATTTTTAACTTAGATATTTTAATTTTACCGTTTTTCAGTTCTAATCCTGTATCTTCAGAAATGAAGCAACATTCTTCTGATCTCAAGCCAATTGGATTAGCTGCTGAGCAGGTTTGTTTTCAAGGTGGTTCTTAGTATTTCATTCTTCATGGATGCAGCTCCTGGTTTAAAATCTTGTATTTGCCTTGCTGCTAGCTAGAAGAACAGCACATAGAGAAAGCATAGACTACAGAGAGAAATTATGTGGCTAGAATAAAAATATGATATGACTTCTTGAGCTAATAAAAAGTTGAAGTATTTCACAAAGTAATTTATTTTTCTTTTAATGCTTATTTTATAAATAATTTGTCTTGAGGCTTTTAATATATGATGATACTTACTGGTAATAAATAAGCCTGTTTCCTAACTAGTCTGACTAAAGCCCCCCATCCCATCTGCTAATGGACACATGTATACTTTTTTCTTTTGCTAGTCTCTCAGTAATTACCACAGATTCTTTTTGCATAGGCTGTCCTTAGCTAATTAGATCATGGCGATGGGCAAGTGGTGAGTTAAGTCTCCTAGTGTCCACTCCCATTTGTTAGTGTCGACATGGAGTTGAATCACCCTGTAACTCGGGCTTTTGTGTCTTAGGACTGTCTTTGGATCTCTCTCTTTTTAAACTGCTTTTAAAGTCTTCAGAGGTGGTGACTCAACAGCCTATTTCTTTGAAGACATGGTCACTTAGGAAAATAATTGTTATTGTGAGTTTTTTAATCTTCTTTTTTTGTATTTAAATGTTTTTAAATTTCTTTTTGATGGACTTTATTTGTGGAAAAATAGTCTAATTTGGAGAGAATGTATTCATACAAAGCATCGGAGAAATCTTCTTGGAGTGACATTCCTAAAACAAGGTACAGAGTTCCAATTTTAATTTTTTATATTTGCTACTATTATTGATGCCACTATTTTCCTTTCTTTCCTAAAGAAAAAGGACTATTAGTTGTTGGGTTGTATCATTGCAAAAACAGGTGAAATCAGAACACAGTGTCTGTGGATCGAGAATGAGTACAAGAGACAAGTGGGAAGTTCCGGTAGTCGATCATGCTTCGTCGGCATCTCCGTTCCCAGTGCATTTGATACACCATTTGTGAGGTGGCCACGGTCGCTCTCATTCTGAAGTTAAATATGTCAAGGGTCAGGCCATTAACCTGTTTATGAATATACAGCTAATGATATTGCTGGTCCACATCTGTATTTGCTCACCTCTGATTTTTAACCACTGTTATTATGTATTGGGGAATACATATTCCCAACCCATTTTTAAATAAAAGTATCATAGTAACAAGACTGGAAATGTAAAAATTGTTAGAGAATCAAGCTAAAATGCCCGTTGTAGTTTTAATTTGTTGTTTTCTTGTGCTGGGGAAGGAGCCCAGGACCTGCTTGTGCTAGATATGCATTCTATCGCTGAGCCACAAACCTCGCTGTTCATACTTTTAATCTTCCTGTGTGACTTGCTGACATAATAGAAGTATGGAAACTGTATAGAATCTAATATCCTGTCTGAGAACCAGATAATAGAAGTGTCATGGCTTATATTATATACAAAGATTAAATGAACCATATTTATATTCATATGAGGTTAAAGTAAACATGCTGTAAGACCCACACACTTTCTATGCTTCGATCATTTAGATAACACTCTTTTGGATCTGACCGAACATCTATCACAGGATTAATTTCCTTATCATAAACAATTTCTTTTTTGTTTGGCTGTGTGATATGCAGTTACTAATGTTTTATTTAGATAGAAAGTTTGAGAAGTATGGATGACAGTGTCCATCCAGTATCATGGAGCATTTCTGCATTGAAATGTTAACTGTGTTTTCACGTGGCTGCTTTGTAATGCAGGCACCATTTGAGGCCCTAGGATTCAAAGGGAATTACAGTGTTAATAATCCAGTAGGGTGTCCAGAGAAAGGTACAAAACTACAAATCCATGGGACTGGAGAGATGGACCAGTAGTTTAGAGCACTTATGGCTCTTGCAGAGGACTAGGGTTCAGTTTCCAGCACCCACATGGTAGCTGGCAACTGTTTGTAGCTACAGTTGTAGGTAATCTGATGCCTTCTTCTAACCCTATGGGCACTAGACACACACGTGGTGCACATACATACATAGTCGCAGGCAAAATATTAGTTAAATATAAAAAAATGTGTTATTACTACACAACTCAGCAGTGGCTTAGAGATTACTTTGTAAGTAAGAACAGTCAACTCAAGCCTGGAGAAGTAAATACAGGCCGGGATGTCTGGATCCTGCCTCAGGTCGATCTGAAGGCAGCTGAGAGCTAAGACATGTCTGCAGTAAACTAGCAGTGACATGCCAGTGTTCCACTGACATATTAACACGGGCTGCAGACTGTTCTGGAAAGGGTCAGGCAGTGTTTTTGGCTTTGAGGTCAAAACTTCCATTGCAATGGTTCTGCCTCACAGTTGTCGTCAACGCAGCCATAGATAACTTAAAAGGCGATTAATGTGCTATGTTCTTAGAAAAGATGAATTAGAGACATTGGAACTTAAAGTTTGTGTAATCTAACATGCTATAAAATAATCTTCTTTTGGTCTTTATTCTTTACTTTTAAGTCTAAATAAAATAAGTGGGTTTTTGTAGTGGTCCTGGGGTATCCCTAGTATCCCTGGGGTGATATGTTTTGATCATTCCTGTGGAGAGTAGAATGTAGAGAGCTCAGAATTGTGGTGAAAGCACAAACAGGGATGTTAACTTCAGTGTTTTTACAAGAGCATTGGTACTAGAGAGGAGGAATGTGGTGGTGGGCACAGAGGAGAAAACAAGAGTCTTGTAAATCAGGAAATAGTGTTAGGACTCTGATTGAAAAGACCGTGGGTTAAGGAAAAGGGAGATCTTGAAGGTGTTTTTTAGTACTGGATGATAGTGTTGTCTTTCTCTTCAGTAGGCAGCATTAAGAAATAGTTTGAAGGGATTTGGATACTTAGGGACTATGGTTAAAAAAAGAAGAGTTTAGGAATATATCGAGTTCAGGATACCTATGGAATAGTCCAGAAGTTCATTTTAGAATATAGACTTAGCATACAAGAGTAAGTAGGATAGAAACTCTCTCTCTCTCTCTCTCTCTCTCTCTCTCTCTCTCTCTCTCTCTGTGTGTGTGTGTGTGTGTGTGTGTGTGTGTGTTTCCATGTTCCTGTGGGAGGAAGTTCACATGTGTGCATGCTCATGTGGAAGCTGGAGGACAACCCTGGGTATCATTGCTTAGGACTCATCCACGTTTTTTGTTATTGTTATTCTCTCCCTGGCCTGTGCTCATCTAGTAGGCTAGGTCCAGGGATCCAATTGTCTCTGTCTCCCCAGTGCCAGGATAATAAATGTCCACCACCACACCTGGCCTTTAAGTGCGTAGATTCTGAGGATCAAACTCAGTCATCATGCTTGCATGACCAGCACCAACTAAGCTCTCTTCCCAGCGCCTCCATTATCATGTGTTAATACAAGTGTTCATTAAATAGCACATATTAAAAGTCGGTTGATAAATTGAGGCTTATAAAAAGTACAACAGCCCATGCCCCCCTCCCTAAATTTGTTCTCTTCTATACTGGCAGTCATTCTCAAATCTTCTAACTGATCTCTCTGGAGTTTGCAACCCTCTTTCTAAATGGTGCACTTTTAAACCACTAGGTTTTAATTTATCGATTTTAAATAGGTGGTTGACTTTTTATTATAGTGAATTTCCCTTTCCTCAGTTCCTTAAACACTATATTTAAGTCATTATTCTTTTTTTGTAATTTTGTAACCATGCAAATATTACAAATAGAATACAAAAATTGTGTTGCTTTGGCTGACACTGTTTTTTATCTTTCTTTTTGTTTTTTTCCAAGACAGGGTTTCTATGTGTAGCTCTGGCTGTCTTGGAACTTGCTCTGTAGACCAGGCTGGCCCCAAACTCAGAGTTCCCCTGTTTTTGCCTCCTGAGTGCTGGGATTAAAGGTGTGTGCCACCACCACCCGGCATATCTTTCTTGATATTAATAACTGCCTCTCTTTAGTTTTTCTTTTTGTTTTTTGTTTGTTTTGGGTTTTTTTTTCTGTGTGGTGGTGGTACACACCTTTAATCCCAGCATTTGGGAGGCAGAGGCAGGCAGATCTCTGTGAGTTCGAGGCCAGCCTGGTCTACAGAGCAAGTTCCAGGACAGGCTCCAAAGCTACAGAGAAGCTCTATCTCAAAAAAACAAAAATGATGATGATAACAACAACAATAATAATAGTGCTTTTTTTTCCTTGAGGTGGCTTTAGTCTTTACTATTTCTCTTCTATTTAATCCCCTTTTGTCTGTCTGTTTTCTTGCAGTTTCCTTTTATCTGCTCTCATTCAGGGAAGATTGGCTTTTTGTAATCAGATTTTCGATTCTAAAAGCTATTGTTCACTATCACCTCTCAGTTACAGTCACATGTAAAGCTATTCCTGCTTCTTTATCAATGTGGCGCTTGAAGGACAAGGTATCTGCTCTTAACTGTTGATGTTTTCTGTAGTCACTTTGACCTTTTCTTTGTGTGCTTGTAATAATCATGCACAACACTTTTAGATTAGGTTTTGTTTGGAATACAAATAAATGAGTTTCCTTAGGATATTTTTGTCCCTCTATCGTGTACTTCATTGTTTTTTACCTACTCCAGTTCCTCTATACTTCCTTCCTCTACCTGCTCCACTTCCTCCATACTTCCTTCCTCTACCTGCTCCACTTCCTCCATACTTCCTCTACCTGATCCACTTCCTCCATGCTTCCTTCCTCTACCCGCTCCACTTCCTCCATGCTTCCTTCCTCTCTTGCTAGGTCCCTTTCTCTTCCCCAGGATCCTTCCTGCTTTCCTGACAGCTGGAGTTCATTGCTATGTTTATTACCCCTCGTCCTTCAGACCCTTGCCCCAGTTCTCATAGTGCCTTTACTTTTGTTACACACACACACACACACACACACACACACACACAGAGAGAGAGAGACAGAGAGAGAGAGAGAGAGAGAGAGAGAGAGAGAGAGAGAATGTAAATAACACATTTATCACGATAAGTCTGGCTTATTTTGCTCAGCATAATCATCTCTAGTCTTATCCATTGTCCTGTGAATGTCATAATTGCATTCCTTACAGCTGAATAAAACTGCATTGTATACATGTATCTCGTTTTCTTTATGCATTCAATGTTGTTAGAAATTTAGTTTGATTCCATAGCCTGGCTATTGTGAATAGTGAAGCCAATAAAAAAAGATGGACAGATGTCTTTGTAGTATGATGATTTAGAGTTCTTTGAATATATATCCCAAAGCTGTATCATATGGTAGTTCTATTTCTTTTGAGAAATATTTATTCTGATTTTCATGGTGCCTGCATGAGTTTATATTTTCATAAGCACTGAATATGGCTTCCTTTATTCCCACATCTTTGTCTACATTGGTTGTTTCCTTGGTGGTGCCCATTCTACTGGAGTGACATGAGATATCAAAACAGTTTTTTTTTTTCTGATGACTGAGGATGTTGAACATTTCTTTCTAAATATTTATTTGCCATTTTTATTTTAATCATTTGAGATCTGTCAATTCAGTTCATTGGTTTATTTACCTATTAATTTTGGATTTTTGGTATTTTATTTTGAGAGTTCTTTATGTATTCTAGATAGTAAGTCACTGTTAAATATAATAATTAGCTGAGATTTTCCTCCTGTTTTGCAGGTTTCTTTTTACATAGGTGATTGCTCCCTTTGCTTTACTGAAGCTTTTGGATTTCATTCAACCACACTGTGGTTGTCTCCTGCTCTGTGGAGTCTTTGCCTGTGTCTCTACCACAAAGTATTTTCTTATAGCAATTTCAGAATTTTAGGTCTATTAAAACTTTTGTGCAGGTGCCCTTTAATCCCAGCACTTGGGAGGGAGGCAGAGGCAGGCAGATCTCAGTGAGTTTGAGACCAACCTGGTCTACAAAGTGAGTTCCAGGACAGTTAGGACTGTTGCACAGAGAAACCCTGTCTGTCTCAGGAAAAAAAAATCTGTGCAGGGGTCAGAAATACAGACATATTTTCATTCTTTCTATATCTAAATCTTTACCTATATCTGTTTTTTCTAGCATCCTTTGTTGTTTTTTCTCTACTGTATATTTTTGAAGCCTTTATTAAAAATCAAATAACTACAGCTGTGATTTTACCTCTGCCACTCTATTTCCTTGATCCCTGTGTCTATTTTTGTGTCAGTGCCCTCTTTAAATTTGATTAGTTTTTTTTAACTGTACCTGTGTAATATAATTTGAGATAAGTTATTATAATGTCTCCAGTTTGCCTTCTGCTTAGGATTTCTTTTGCTATTTGGAGTTATTTGTGCTTCTCTTTGAATTTTATTATTGTTTTTTTCTCTTTCTATGAAAAGCATATTTTGAATTTTGATGGAGATTATATTGAATCTTAGATGTTTCTTTAACTTAGCTATTGTCACCATATTTTGCCAATCTGTGTATATTGGAGATGTTTCCATTTTCTAATGTCTTCAACATTTTTCTTCAAAGTTTAAAGTTGCAGAAGGCTTTTACTTCTTTGGTAGGTTTATTCCTAGGCTTTGAGCAACTGTGAGTGAGGCCCTCTTGCCCCCAGCTTCTTAATCAAGTTCTTTATTTGAGATATAAGGAAGGTATTGGCTTTAGTGTGTTCATTTCGCAGCAGACTTCATTGTTGAGAAAGTGTTTATCAGGTCTGAGAGTTTTCTGATAGAATTATTAGGGTCTCTTAAGAATAGGATCATATCATAAATTGTTTTTTTTTCTTTCCTATTTGTATCCCTTTGTTTCTTTCTCTTATCTAACAGCCTTTCAGCACTATGTTGAATAAGAATGCAGAAAGTAGGAACTTTGTCTCTTTCCTGATTCTAGAGGAAATCTGTTCGTTTTTCCTCATTTATTATGTTGACGGTAGGTTTACAGTATGTAACCTTCATTATGTTGAGGTATGTTCCTTCTGTTTGTAATTTCTTCAGGGTTTTTTTTTTTTTCATGACGGGCTGTTGAACTTTGTCAGTGGCTTTTTCTGTATATATCAAGATGATCATGTGTCCTGAAGAGCGTCCTTGTGTCTTTACATATTGTGTTTTGCATTCATTGATTGCATATGTTGAACCATCATTGTAACCCTGGAATGTAACTCTGTTATATCACCTTGTGTATTCTTGAAATTTGTTTATTTTTGTATTTATACTCATCATAGATGTTGGTTCACTGCCTCTCTTAGTCTCTGCCTCTCTGTCCTTCTGTCTCTGTCTCTCTGTGTCTTTCTATCCCTGTATGTTTCTTTCTGTCTCTGTCATTCTCTGTGTGTGCATGTGCACAAGTATATGTATACACATACACGCACCCACACCCTTATCTTCTTTTATCCTACATGGTAGGGTAATGCTAGCATCATACAATGAATTTGGTAGTGTTCTTTCTCTTTATATTGTATAAAAATGTTTGAAAACTTTGATGTTTGTTTGTTTTAGATTTGGTAGAATTTAGCAGTGCATCTACCTGCTCCTGGGATTTTCTTTGATAGAAGATTGCATTTGTTATTTTCCATGTTTCTGGGACAAAATATCTAACAAGAGCAACTTAGGAAAGTTATGAGAGTTTATATTGGGGCTCATTTTGAGGCTATCCTCTGTCATGTGGGAAACTCATAATAGTAGACCCTTGGACACCTGATCTGACCTGTAGTCAGATAGCAGGGGGAAATGAATATTTATACTTCATTTCTTTCTCCCTCCCTTCCTCCCTTCCTTTCTTTATATAGTCTGGGATCCCAGTCTATGGGATGGTGCCCCCATATTCCAGTGGATTTTCCCACTCCAATTAACCTAGTCTCTAAGTGAATACCCAAAGGCTTATCTCCTACGTTACTCTAGATCCTGTCAAGTTGCCAGTCAGTACCATCACAGAGGTTATTACGGCTTCAGTTGTGTTGCCTTTTATAGCACAGTTTTATCGAACTTTTTCTGTCTACACTTGTTAATGATGTCACTCAGAAGTTTTCAAGAAAATAGGATAGTAAAATTTTGGTTTACTAGAAGTCACTATGCTAATAGCCTGTCACTTTGAAGATTCTATGAAAACCAAGGTAACAGTTAAAGTGGCCCAGCGACATGACCTAGAGGGTAAAGGCTTGGTATACAAGCCTGATGCCAGAGCTTGATTCCTGAAAACCACAAAAGTGGAAAGAGGGAGCTGGCTCCCTCAGACTGTCTTCAAACCTACGTGCATGCACTGTGATACGTATGCACATGTACACAATAAATTTTTTAAAAACGTAAATTAAAGAACAGTTATAATTTTCTTGATTAACTCAGTATCTCTTTGGGTGCCTATGTTTTGTCAGGTGCAAGTTGATTTGATAAATGTCAGGTGCAATAGGATTTGATAAGTGTGGGAATGAATTCTTACTTTATACTATAATTTATGAATTCTTGGAACAAAGAAATTTGCAAATGTTTCTAGACTCCTAAATACATTTACTTTCTTATTTTCAAGAAGTAGAAACTTAAAATCTGACATCATTTCTAGAAGTCTATTTGATACAATTTCATTTTTGCAGCTTTTCTTATTTGTGATTAGCCTATCAATGAGAAGTGCTTCTCGTGAGATATCTGGTTTGCCTCCCAGTACATTTCCTTTCTGATAATTTTATACCTTCTCTACAGCTTTTGAAAATTCAAAAACAAAATTGTATCTTTTGTCATATATTTGCTTGTTTGATTTTGAAAATATCTGAATAACTATTAATTCTTTGCTATTGTTGCTTGCTAACCAGAGTCAGTGATTTCACAGCAAGAACAGACTATTTTCCCGTTGGTTAAAAAGCATTATCTTCTCTGTGGATAAACAGTGCGTGGTTGAGAAGGAAGATTGGTAGATGCTTTCCTTACACCACTGTGAAAGAACTGAGAGACACTTTTAACTGTAGCATTATCATGCACTATCTCATCCAGGATGCCTGAAGTTGAGGCTGTCGCAATTGAAGCGCAAATCATCATACTTATATTATGAAGAATAAATGTTAGTTTTGGAAAGATTCTTATTTGATGTATGTATTAAAGAGTAAATGAGGGAAGAAGAAAAGTATAATCATTTTCTTTTAAATATTTTAGTGTCAGGACTCAATCACCAGGAAAATCTTACAGCTCCTCAGAACCCATCATTTCAGCGCAAGAGCTGGACACAAGGGTAAGACTTCTCTGACATGGGGATTAACTTACAAGTGGGTGGCCAACAATCTAGGATGTAGGACAAGCATCCGCTTGTCTCATCTTAAGGAAGAAAGTGGTACCTGGAATCCTATAAGTGAAGGCAACTTCTTTCTTACTGCATTTTCAAAAGCCTTTTTGTTTCTTTGCTTCTTTTTTT
>JAQHUG010000072.1:6558665-6570697 GCA_028555095.1 Dicrostonyx torquatus
AGTTGGTAGAAGCGAGACAGAAACATGCTAATAAAATGGATGTGCCTCCGGCTGTTCTGGCAACAAATAAGATTTTACTAGATATGGCCAAAATGAGGTAAGCTGTTTATGTTCTGATTATCTGATATAATAGATTTCGAAAAGGTATTATTGTTAGGTAACAGTATGGCCATGACTTCAGCCTGCGATGTGACTGTCACCTCTCCCATGCTGCTGCCCTTGATCTTAGATCCTTTAGTTCCATGTCTCCATATGAGTAAATCATATTCGGTCTTTATAAAGCCAAATCGATCACAACTCACCCTCTGTACCCAGTGGTTACTTGAACCTTCTTTTTTCTATATTTCTAAGTTTTTAGTTATACTATGATGTTCCTAATGACATATTTAAAACCTCATTTTTGTTTTCATTCCTCTGAGTCTCACTCTCTCTTTTCCTTTAAGCACTCTCGTGTCTGTCAGTCTATGCCTTTCCTCATACCGTGTTATTTCAGAGCGTTCTAGGCCTGCTTTATTGCCGAAGCCCCTTCACTGAACACTTCCCCACATCTGATACGTTAATAACATATTAATTACATGATCTTGACTTCTTGGATTTTGAATTCAAGCCCTTCTGTTTGTTGACTTAAAACTACTTTTTCATTTCAGACAGAATTTGGAATGGTTTCTGTGACCTGAATTGCTTACTGTTTCTAGGCAGTGTTCCCTTTCCTTTCATGTGTGTTGTTTCTGCCTTCAATTCCTTGGTTCCTCACAGTTCCTCTGAAGAAATCCTCAAGGTCTGGCTGGACTGTTGTTTCCTCCATGGTGTCTCCCATTGGGTTAATCAGCCAATTCCTCTCCCTTGAATTTATCAGGGCCTTTCAGGTGACTGCTAAAGATACTTACATGGTGAAGACTGCTTCATTTACTTTTCTTTATAGTTAGTTGTAAACATATATCACACATTAGAACTTAAACTCTGTGACTAAAATTACCAATTTCCCACCTCGTTGTGACTTTGATATTACCTAGCAAGAAACACCAGGGGTTCAGCCAGCTCTAAATAAGTTAGAACTTATTTCCAAAGTTTTGTCTATTGATTCCTTTAAAAAGTTTGTTTCTGTCCTTAAGTTTCACTTACTAAGAATAACTTTAATGCAGGATGTTCTAATTATAACACGCAGTAACTCACATGTTAGTATTTTGTTAAGTAAACAAATACAGATTCTAAGATGACTCTTTACTATGCAGAGAAGGTACTTATAGTGTAAGAGTAATCATTGGTGGATTTTAGGAAGGAGACATCATGTAGTCTTGGATATATTGGACATAATTGAAATAAATGAGCTCTATGACTCTGAGGGTATTGTTTAGGGTTAAAGGTACAGCGTAGAGATTATATAATAATAAGGACATTTAGTATGTAAATGTTCTAATTAGCAGCTTGGACTTAAAGCAGACCTGAAATTCAAGAAACAAAGACTCAAACGCAATGAGTTAAAGGCCTGGTGAGCCAGGTTGCTATTACCAGAAACATTTCACAGGGAAGAAATATGAGTGAGACTTTCTCCTGAGTTTCTTAGCCTTTCGTACTGTCCCATTCAGAGCCTCATGGTTTTCATTCCTGAGAGTAATATGGTAACCAAGTGGAACACTGGGTTTTAGCTTATTTCTTTCTAATAATGGCTTGCTCACTACTTAATACCCACAGTGAGTTTCTGTGATGTTAGAGGTGAAGTGGCTCTTTCATTTGTCCATTGTTTATATAGCAGATCTATAGGTGAAGATAGTGATTATGTGGTGCGACCATCTGTAGAAAGCTCTGGTTTTGATTACAGAAATATGTACAGTCATTGAGTACAATGTGAGACTGAGCATCAGCTGTATTGGTTTCTTCACAGTCCTTCCTTTCTCTTTTGTAAACAACAGACCAACTACTGTTGAAAATGTGAAACAGATCGATGGCGTCTCCGAAGGCAAAGCTGCTCTCTTGGCCCCTCTGTTGGAAGTCATCAAACATTTCTGTCAAGTGAACAGTGCTGAGGTAAAACCCTCGAGTTACAGGAGCTTTTAGAGCAAACACTTTTGACCATGTCAGAAGCAGCACGTTCTCCTTTATGTGCGTTTCAACCTGGACACTTAGAGAATGAGCTCAGGTTGTTTTACATCAATGGTTATGGTAACATGTTCTTTTGGGTATTTCATGAGAAACTGTATCTAAGAGGGATTTTAAAATATATCTTTTAAACATTTTATTATTTTTAATTGTGTTGGTGTGTGTGTGTGTGTGTGTGTGTGTGTGTGTGTGTGTGTGTGTATCCATCTGATTTGGGTGCTTGAAATAAAACTCAAGTCCTCTAGAGGAACAGCACATGCTCTTATCCACCGAGTCATCTCTCCAGCCCTCTATCTAAGCTTTCATATGGAGCTTAAAGGCCAGAGCTCTAGTTGGGATGTATGTTTTACAACTAATTATTTAATGTTTGAACATAAATGCATATATATGAATACACATACATATATACATATATAGTTATATGTTGGAGGGAGACCACTTGTTCTTCCTGGCTGCCTGGCTAGTTTAGACCCAAAATAATCACACAGAAACCATATTATTTAAATCACTGCTTGGCCCATTAGCTCTAGCTACTTATTGGGTAACTCTTACATATTAATTTAACCCATTTCTATTAATTTATATATCGCCACATGGCTGTGGCTTACCCGGTAAAGTTCCCAGCATCTCTCTCTGGCAGCTCCATGGCTTCTCTCTAACTCTGCCTTCCTCCTTCCATGTTATAGGTCAAGCCAATTTTCTTTATTCATTAACCAATAAAATCAACACATAGGTAGAAGGACCTTCCACACCAGTTATATACATATACCAGTATAGTGAGGGTATCTTTCCTTATGATGTGTGTCTGCCCATTTTGTGATTATTGCATGCAAACTTGTATATTGATTCTGTTCAGTGTTCACTTCCAGAGGATTGGGGGATTAATTTAGAGGTATTAATTAGAACATTATATAGCTCTTATATATTCTTTCTTATGAGCCAAAGAGGAAATGAGAAAGTTTGTTACATGCTTTTTAGCTTATTTAACCTTTTCAATCGACATGTAAAAAAATTCAACCTTTTTTTTGCATTACCCATAGAAACTTTGTTATTTAGAGATTTTGTGCTGTTTTCCTGTAATGCCTCACAGACATATGTTGATCATTATGGTAACTGATGGTATTATTATGTCTGTCATGTTATTGTTATTTGTGCTGCATCTAAAATTCTGTAGACAGACCTCTTTTCGGATACAAAACCTCAAGAGGACCAGAAGAAAAGTCAGGAAGTGAAAAATGGAGAATGCTCACTCTCCAAGTCTGTGGCTGTCACATACGCTTTATTCCAGGAAAATAAAATGTCCTTGGTGAGTGTGCCTTCAGTGAGTTTACACTTATGTTTGCTCAGCTTTTTAGTATTGAAGCTCTCACTTGGGGTTCGCTACTTCTTGGCATCCAGTGAGTCTCATCTTTGATTTTCTGTCTCTGTCAGGTGACAGCAGCAAGTCTAGTGTGAGCACGGTCGTTTTACCAGAGACTGTCTCACAGTTACGGAGAACACAGCGGTCGCTCAGAGCAAGTGCTGCAGCATTTCATAACCAGTTTAAAACTATCAGTGTATATATTATAAGAAACACAAAACTAAAATATGACCAGACCATACTGAATGTAGATACATCATTCTTTATGTCATTAACTATGAAATATGAGAAGTTTTGTATTGTGAATGTCTGTAGGCTTTAGTCTCTTGTGCCTTCACTTACCACCATGTGGGAGCCCCTGGGCTCTATCCAAGCACTGCCAGAGAAAATAAATCCTGTAAGTTAGACAGGAACAAGGCCAAAGCTGTGAAAGCATGATGTGTGCACTGTGTTTGGAAGGTATCCAAAGATCCGAAAATAACTTTCTAAGAATTCTTTTGCCATTCTGTGTCTTCCAGCATGCATTACTCCATTTTTTCCTCTAAAACTATGTTGGGCACTCTTTTAACAATCTTATTACTATGAAAAATGATCATAGTTAATATTTCTTCCTTGTTCTAACATAGTCTTTATGGCTCTTGAGTTTTTATTCTGTAAGATGGAGAATATGTCACTAGAACAGGGTAGTATGAGACCCCTGCTCTGCATCTGTGACGTCTCTGATGTTTACTGATTTGCAGCAGCTCATGTGGATCAGGGCCTACTTTTCCTGTCCGCCATGCACCAGGACACACTTTATCCTATGGTCGGATGGAAAGAGGGATACCCAGGCCTTAACATAGAATATCTAGGTAGTCAAGTTCCTCACTTAAAATTAGAAAAACCATTAGCCAAGAAACCAAGTGATTCCATTAGCTACTTTTTAAATAAAATACATGGTTAATAGGAATTTAAGTTGCATCTTACATAAATGTTATGTGTACTTGTTGAATATACCGTATATATATGGTTTGACGATGGATATACAGTCACTGAATATAATTGCCAAGAAAGTTTGGAATGGGCTCCAGATTTTGTGAATAAAGCATATTCTGGTACTCAGTAATAATATATAAAATATATTACATTTTATGATTGATTATGTGATGAATGAAATATCTTTTATTTATGTCTTATGGTACTATGAAGCATTTGATTTTGAAAAATGGTTGTTGATTACCTATTCCTCCCTGGAGTCTTAAGAGGGTCTTGCTAGTTAACCACAACATAAAATGCATCTGAGGACTAATTAGTGATGAGCAGTAATACAATTAGTTGGAGGTAATTTGATGCCTGGTATCAAATAACCCTGATATTATACACACATGGAACATACTTTTTAATGGAAATAGTGGAAATTTAATGAAAGCAATTCAACACCTACTTTTGAAGGATGAAAATAGTGCCCTGATGATCTGCTCTGTGAATGAATCAGCATTCACACATACAGTCTAAATACAGACTTTGTAAATATAGTGAAAGAAATACCATGACTGTTAGCATAATTGAGTACCAATGCTTTTTGTTTAAAGAAACATTTTTAGCTAATACAAATTGTAAGTGTATTTGGAACCACATCTGTTTAAAAAGCTTTATAGAAACATTTTCCAAAATTGATCATCATTATCTTAAGTTCAGTAGTATGATAAGGGTGAACAGAATTCTTATTAAACTATAGTTATTGTTTTATGAACAGAGCCTGTTTAAAGCAATGAAGTCTTCTCAGTATCCTGCTAAAGAGTGTTTCTGTAGTCTTGCATCATCACTGAGCACTGATTGGTTGTCTTCTTGGAAATTCAAGTAGCCAAAGCACCATGTCCAATCTCAAGGGCATTACAGTATAGCTTTCTATGTTTTCAAAGGATTGTAATATCTATCAGACTTATCATAAAGTGGCTGATGGCTGGCACTATCAGTTTTGTAAATACAGAGGGAAGGTGGGGGATTGAATTTTTGGCTGAAGTTTTAATCAGTATACAGAGTGGAATCTGTAGTGGTCTATGTATAGTAGTTTTAAAGAAATATTTCAAATGAAAATTTTGCCCACTGTTTATTTCTCAGTGAATAGTTCTCTCTGTGAGATGTGCAGAAGCTCTAACTCACTGGTTCTTTTGCTCTTCCCCCGCAGCACAGCATAGCCGAGAACAGGCTTCTGCCTCTCACAGCAGTTGGCATGCACTTAGCCCAGGCAGCGAAAGCTGGCTATCCCCTGGATATGGAGCGAGCTGGCCTGACCCCAGAGGTTCAGAAGATTATTACTGATGTTATCCGAAACCCTCCCATCAACTCAGGTGACCGCACAGCCCTTTCTGCAGCCTAATGACCCAAGTCAACTCAGATGAAGTAAACAAGTGATTTGCTCAGTGTCTTACTAACAACCCTGACCTTTGCTGTGGTGAAACTTTACTTTGGTAGCTTTTTAATTTCAGGAAAAAAATTATTTCTTCCTCAACAGGAAGTATACTGCAATTTCTTTTCAGATTATATTCTTCCCATCATGTCCAAATCAGGCATGTTTTTTACTACATTTTCCTTTGTATTCCTTTCCAGCAGCTGACTGACTCTCATTTTCCCCTAAGTCTCTGTTATTGGTTTCACTCTGTAACCAGCAGTCAGTGGCATCGGTCCCCAATGTGGCAAGCTCTGTAGAGTCTTCTCCACACGTGATAGGCGGCTTGCCAGTTAAGAGTACTGGCTGCTCTTCCAGAAGACGGAGGTTTGATTCTAGCACCCACATGGTGATCCACATGTAACTCCAGTTCCAGAGGATCTGACACCCCCTTCTGACCTCTGTTGGGACCAGGCACACATATGTTGCACAGACATACATGCAGTCAAAACACCCATATCAAGTAAAAAAATCATTTGTTCTAGTCCCACTGAGGAACCTCAGCTGTACCACAGAGCTCAGTCCACTGCTTGCCTTGTGGAGATATTTAAGAAGTGATGAATTTTTTTACAGGAGTAAAGTTAAGACACATTAGAGAATTTTCCTCTTAAATTCATGAATATGGTCAGAATGTTAATACATCTGATTTTCAGATTTTATGTCTGTTAGACTAGAGCAGTGGTCATCCTAGAAACAAGCAAACAAAACTTATCTGCAAAGCTGATGAATTCTTACTTTTTTTTTTTGTTTTG
The DNA here is from genome assembly GCA_028555095.1 of Dicrostonyx torquatus. Lineage (NCBI taxonomy): Eukaryota > Metazoa > Chordata > Mammalia > Rodentia > Cricetidae > Dicrostonyx > Dicrostonyx torquatus. Next base: position 6,565,303 of record JAQHUG010000072.1, read on the forward strand.
TTTTTCGAGACAGGGTTTTTCTGTAGCTTTGGAGCCTGTCCTGGAACTAGCTCTTGTAGACCAAGCTGGTCTTGAATTTACAAAGATCCGCCTGCCTCTGCCTCCCGAGTGCTGGGATTAAAGGCGTGCGCCACCACCGCCCGGCTGAATTCTTACTTTTTATTCCCTGAAATTCTTTCTCATGTGGAAACAACTTGAGTTGTGTCCCTCACCCCAAGGATCTGTAAAGTGATAAAGCAACAGAATTACTTAGTGAGAGTCTTTCTTAAATATAGTCTGGCTATAATTTGATTTTCTGTACATACCTGTGTGTAAAGAAAGCATGTGTAGACATGTAAGTCTGATACTTGTACATTTACAATTATAAGTTAATGAATTGCTAATTTTGGAACTTGGTAAATATATATCTGCTAAGGTTAAATTTTAGTTTGTAAATTTTAAGACCCAAGGGCCAGATCTAGACTTTGTGGTAAAATGTCTTAAGTAACTCAGTTGTGAGTCATTCTAAGAGAAAACGATGGCTTCCTGACATCAGTAGCCAGTCTGTTAGACATGAAGGCAGAGGGAGGAGACCGGCATTTACCGTGCAGGATTACAGTAAGGTGGTATCAATTCTTGTCCACTGCAAAATGACACATTGTTTTAGGGAAAGCTAAGGACTGGAATTGCTGCTAGAAATATACTGTCTCTTGGGACTCAGGCACATTTTAATAACATGTTTGGGCAGTGTTATGCAGCACTGCTTTTTTTTTTTTTTCAAAAAATGAAATATAGGCAATTATGTTTGCTGCTGATTGGCTGCCTTCCTGAAACCATGGACTGACAGATGGAGTTAGCCTAGACAGGTAGATACAAAGGCTTTGGCAGTGACACACTAGTGAGTCAATCTTATCTCTGACAATTCATGGTCATGACCCAAACCTTTCCAGGGCTCAGTTTTTCATGTATGAAACAGAAAGAGCACTATTTTTATCTTTTAAAGAACTGTGAGAAATACATTGGGATACCAGACAGAGAGCCTTGGGACATGGTAAATAGTAATTCATGTCATTAGTGAAGGATGGTGGTGATTGAAATAAATGATAATATCTAAGAACATTCTAAATATATCCTTTAAGTCTCATTACCTTTATAGTCCATCCTTTTTGATAGTTAATTAAGAATCTATGAAGTTGGAGCTGGAGAGATGACTGCGGAGAAGAGCACTTGCTGCTTTTGCAGAGGACCCAGGTTGGGTTCCCAGCATCCACATGGTAACTCTCAAATATCTGTAACTTCAGTTACAGGGGATATGATGCCCTGCTCTGACTTATGCAGGCATTGTGCACACGCATAGGGCAATACATACATACAGGCAAAACATTCATACATACAAAATACAAATAAATCTTGAAAAAAATATATGAAGTTAATAAGTAAGTGTATATAAAGGAAGATTTCAAAAAACACATAATCACTCTTCAATATTGATTTCAGTATTGATTGTCTCTACAGGGATATAAAAGTCTGTAGATGTCCAATACTCTTATATAAACATTTAAATGCATGTAACACGTATCCTGTATACTTTAAACCACATTATATTACATATAATATGTAGCTACTGCACTATTAAATGTCTTGTCAGTTGCAATGTATTGAGAAATAGGAGACTGTGTGCATGCTTAGTACAGTTGCTGGGTTTTGTTTGTTTTGAGACAAGGTCTTGCTGTGTAGTGTAGGCTGGCCTTGAACTCACATCCTCCTTACTAAGTCTTCTGAGGGCTGAGACTGTAGGCACGTACCGCCATACCCAGTCCATGGTTGGTGAAACCAGGATATGGAACCTGTAACTTTGGTAAAGAGCCAACAGATAACAATGATGAATTGTATTTTACAGAAGCATGTGAGTTTGAGAATTCTACAATCTATAGTGGTCTTTTGTATATTTATATACTAAGTAATTGAGCAATCTTCTTGAATAGCAACAACAACAGGACTGTTGTAACCTCAACTCATTGCTACGTATCTACAGAAACTGTCTGATTTGGCTATGGCAAAGAGTTAAGTTGCTGTTAACTTAGTTTCTAAGTCATGTGATTATAAAGTTTTAGAACTTTTGACTAAGAAACAAGAGTAGAAATCTTTTTCTATTTTGCACCCCAAGCTGTTTTGGGTCGTGCTGGGGACCTAGGAAGTTGCAGAAGTAGTTTTAGTATCATGTATAAGGTTGATGGTTCACCAAGTTTTAATTTTTACTATGCCATTTTAAGTCATACTACCAAATAACTTAAAATTAACTCAAAAGTTATCAAAATAAAATGTAACTTGCAATTTTTATTAAGATTCAGGTTTATTAAGTCTCCTTTTTACTAAGGTGAATTAATTTTAATTTTTTAATATTTTCTAATGTCTTTAAATATTGTTTACCATAACTAGTGTCCTCTATAGTCTGAGCTTAGTACTTTCAATTTCTGATGTTAGATATTTCATATTTAAATCAATTTTTATCTTTGAGAATTTCGTATACAAACACTGTATTTGCATCATTTCCAGTCTTCCCTCTCTCCTGTCCAGTGCATTGCCATTTCCTCCATCACATCTCAAGTTCAGGACCTTTTCTTCAATTTTTGTCGTACATGTGCACACATGCTCACATGGGTGTGTGTGTGTGTGGGCACACGTGTGTGCCCACACACACACATACACACACACCATAGATACAGAATCTACTGAGTTCATTTAATGTTCTAGGTGTACATATGTGTAGGGAGGGCCAACTTGATAACGTTTTAAACTAATTCAGTATTTTAATGAACAAGCTTGTTTGAAATTTAAATTGTGCACAATCTTAAACTGATTTTTCTGTATTTTTATAATATAATAATATTAACTCAAAAATAGAGTAACTGTGAATTGAAATCTTATTTTTGTGCCCTCTTGTTTCCCATCTAGATTTTCATTCTGTAACTTTGTGTTTTTATAATTCTGTGATTTTTGTTAATTTGTCTATGTGTCTATAATTTTAAACTTATTTTTTTTTACACTGAGTATTTTAACTATGCTTACAAATTAAGTCAGTTATTTAATGAGGTACCTAGATAATACTCAGAATAATTTCTCCCACCCTTTATGTGCATGGAACTGGAAAATTAAGGGTAGCTTCCAAGGGACCTTGCACTAAGGGGTAACATGATCTCTTTGAAAGCACTGAAGGAGCACAGCTGTGCTGTGCAGTGGAAGTCAGTAGATGTGAACTGCAAGTGACAAGCCGAAGTGCAGGCTGACTTCAAGATAGTCACACCTTAAAGATAGAACATGCAGAAGTGTGTAGCATACCATTGATGTCTAGAATCATAAGACTCTATACATAGTATCACTATCGGTAGTTAACTTAGAGGTAAATATTTGTGTGATATAATTTTTTAAAACATTTTTTTAATTTTAGAAGTGAATTTTATTCAAAAATGAAGTAAGTTATATATATTATATTATATTATATATAGTTATATAGTTCAGTAGTTTTATGATTTTCTAAAAAAATAGTTTGAATACTCTACTTCCACCATAAAATTAAGGATGTGTGTTTTCATTATCTAATGTTAATAACTCACAGAAGAAAATGGATATAATATAGTATTGTTATATTAATTGATTGAAATGTGGGAAAATTCAGTGATTTCTCCAGAACAGCACTACCCAATAGAAATATAATGTTAACCACAAGGACAACTTAATTTTTCAATATCTACTTTAAAAGTAAATAGATACAATTAATTTTCGTAACAGTTTAGTCTGTCCTGTATACTAAAATATAATTTCAATGTTTAATTAATCCAAAGTTCTTAGCAAGCTATTTTACATTTCTTTCCCTACTAAGCCTTTTCAGGCATGCATTTATGTTTATAACATGCCTTCTGATGCTAGCGTTTAATTAGAATACTTAGCTGGCGTGCTGGTGCATGTGTCTAATCCCAGAGCCCAAGAAATGGAACTAAGAGCATTGGTAGCTCAAGGTCTTTAATATCTACACAGTGACTTCATGGTCAACCTGAGCTAGATGAGAAAATAGCAGCATCAGAAAAACAGTGATCCATAGTTAGCTTTCATAAACTTTGAAGTTGAACAAAGTGAACTGGTGTAGTATTGACTTTTAAATTTAATGATTAATTGAATTACTTAATTTCAGATGCTCAGTAGTTTGTGCTTGGTTAATGGGTATAGTATTGGCTACAGCACAATTTAGAGACAGTTTACCTGTATACATCAAACCACAATGTATCTAACCTGCGAACCAGCAACCCCACCTCCAGCAGTCCAGAGATATGGAAAAATACATGTGCTGTGATGTTCATCAGGACATAGTTTTAAAGAAAAATTGAAGACAGGGTGCTCACAGTCGAACCTGCTATATGCAGAGAGCAGATATAATATAGTATTGTTATATTAATTGATTGAAATGTGGGAAAATTCACCGGTGCAGTAGAGCTGGTGATTTCAGTACATATTTAGTGCACAGTCCTTTCTAAGGCTATGCCTAACACAAGGCTTACATTCTAGAGCTGTAATGTATGTAAGTAGCCAACCTCACTACTTTTTGTTAGGTGTATATAATTTTTATCTGTGCCTTAAGAAAAAATTGCCATTTTGGACGAGTCCTTGAGGAGCAAGCCACAGTCTTTCGGAGAAAAGAAAAAATAACCTGAAATTATCAACATTTTAAATTCATGTTTCCAAGATATCATTAAAAAAAAATACTTGGCTTCTGATCACAAAGTTGAATTAAGTGTCCGGAATGCTTGATGTATTTTATAAAGTGGAGATGAATGCATAGGTTTTCGGTTACTTAGTTTTCTTGTACTTGACATTGACGATGAGTATGGTGTGGAAAGGAGAGGGTGCTCCAGTGAAAGTCCTCCTTCATCTTTAGGCGACCTCCATGGTGCACACGTGTGAATGACTGATACAATGTGAGTTAATCATGTTGCCACAACACATTTGCTCCTTGAAGCAAAATCCTGTGTCAGAACTCTGTCACGGGGTGTTCTTTCTGTGTATATAGCAGGGTGGAGTGCTGCATGTCTCCAGTTCTTCATTAAAGCATTGTCACGGTGAACATAATCTTCTGGGAAATTCACCTACAATGAGCATTTTAAGTAAATGCTGTCGTTTGTTATGCTATGTATTATTGATGTAATCATCTTAGAATATTATTTACAAGTGTCAATTACTTATATTTTAAGAGTGTTTTGTTTTGTTTTCTGAGACAGGGTTTCTCTCTGTAACAGGCTTGGTTGTCCTGGAACTCACTCTGTAGACCAGGCTAGCCTTGAACTCACAGAGATCCACTCGCCTCTGCCTCCTGAGTCCTGGAATTAAAGGTGTGTGCCACCATGCCCAGCAAGAGTAATTTTTT
>JAQHUG010000072.1:6579658-6595706 GCA_028555095.1 Dicrostonyx torquatus
GCTAATGACTGTGGCTCCCACCCCAGCACCACCTAGTACACTAGATATCGACTGTGGCTTCCATCCCAGGCATTGCCACAACAAAACAATATCTTGCCTGAATTATTTAACATTGTAGTGCACTGTGGTGCAGTCTCTTTTACCTGTTCCAATTTATGGAAGAGTACTACATCCCATTTCCAATATATTAGAAGTTGTGCTCAATTGTTTGTGTATGATGTCCCACTAGAATATAAATTTGACAGGAGGAGGAGCAATTTTTGTCTGTATTGTCCACAGCTGTGTCCACCACCTAGAAAAGAGTAACACCAGGCAGGAAACCAGAAAACGTTGAATGCATAAGTGAGAATATCCACATGCTATAGGATCTAGCAGAGCCGTGTCAGCTGGGGAGGCATATGGTCCCTTAGTCATCTCTACAATTCCACTAGTCCTAGGTCTTACTTCTGTTGAGATAGCTGGGTTACGCCTGGTCTCAAATCACTCAGACCACAAAAGCTTCCATTTGTAACCCTAGCCATCAGCAACATATTAAAGTCCATAGCTCTGCTATTTATTAGCCAGGTGATCGGGCAAATCACTTAGAAACACCAAGCCTCACTGAACTCCACACTAATGTTTAGAGTCAGATCTGGGCATAGTAAACTATGCATGCAATACCAGCACTTGGAAGGTGGATGCAGGAGGATGCAGGGTGCAGTGTAATGACCAGACTGCGGTGAGACCCTGCCTCAAACGGATAAACAAACGGTTTGTCCCTGTTGCAATTTTTCCTCCCTGTAACTGCAGGAGCATCTACGAGAGAAGACAGCATCTGGGTATCTAGAGTGAGGCAGCCCATCTCACAGAGACTACTGTTGGACATCACCATGGTCCTGTGTCCTGTTCCTGTCTTGTTGTGCTCAGCTAGAGATCTGAGCCAGCAGCCTGAAGTGGACTCCTGTTTCAAGGCAGATTTTTGGCTTAGTTGATTTAACACATTTAATGAGTATTTACCTTCTGTAGAGCATAGTTCTGGAGCCAGGGACACAGTGACCAAAGGGAAAGCAATATATGGCTCCCCTTAAAGAGGATAAGGCGGGGTTGTGGGATGGGTAAGAGCGTAGTGGGTGAAGGGAGATACTACAGAGTTGTGAGAATTGACTGTGACTTGTGAATCCAACCTTGAGCACATCAATCCACCATAAGACTCTTCTTACAATCACTGTGTAAAGGAGGAAGCAGGCTTGGAGCATTTGGAGGACAGAATGGGCTTGTGACTAGGGAACAGGCAAGCTGCAGGAGAAAACCATCAGGAGGCCGCCTAATGGCTTGATGTAAATGGGTCAGACAGTTTGAACACTTAGGGGCACTCGGCTAGATTTCTCAGTGTGCCAAGGTAATGTTTCTGTTTAACCATAGCAACAAAAAAGAGAGAGGGATGGATAATGTGGAAGGAGTTATCAAGATAATCAGTAATTGGTTTTCATGGAATATTCTGGTTCGTGAAGTGCATCTCCACTAATTCTCAGTCTGAAGTATACATTTAATTCTCCCAAGGCTTATCCTATCTGATTATGGATATTTAAACTAAGACAGAATGTTGACTAAGACAGGAGGAGAGGGTCTTGAAATACCCCCACCCCAAACACTCTTAATTTTGGTAGGAGTAATTTATAATTTTCATTGACTCACTTGAGTTTTATACTATTTTTAGCATCTTTTAAGAGCATGTGAGCCCATGTTGCGATATTTACTTGCTTTGGCTTATTTTCACACTGGCAAAACGATCTAGCATTTTACCACACTGGTTCAAGACCACCATCTGCTGGTCAAAATTGGCAATTTCAGGTAATACGGTTGATAGGAAAAGCGGGAGTTTTAATTGGTTGGGTCAATTCACTTACCAATGTAATCACTTATCTACTACAAAACTGAAAATCAAGAGGGAAAGATGGGCATGGGGTACACCTTTCTGTCGTGGACAATGGGGACTGAAAAAATTTAAATTTATAGCCTGCCGTAGGCAGTTCAACACTCACCGAAGAACAAATGTGACAACCAGCACAGAGAAAACGGGCCTGTGTTCAGTGTCTAGGGTGGGTCATTTGGATATGGAAATGGAGTAGAAAAACGTGAATTCCTCAGAATCTTGACTGAATAGACGTAAATGCAAAAAAACCATACACAGAATAGACAATTGACAACTTGTTCGCAGCACATAGTGGCTCTGAACAAGAGAATGCTAACCTAGGCTCCTCCTGTGGTGGCGCTCGCCTTTAACCCCAGCACTCAGGAGGCAGAGGCAGGTGGATCTCCGTGAGTTTGAGGCCAGACTGGGCTATAGAGCCAGCTCTAGGACAGGCTCCAAAGCTACACAGATGAACCCTGTCTCGAAAAACCGAGGGGGGGGGAGGGGAAGAGGGAGAGAGGGAGGGAGAGAGGGAGACAGACATAGAGAGGATCTGTCCCATCTGAGAAGGTAAGGACTGTCGAAGTGTGAAATAGGAAGCCATTTCAGGAACAGCCAATCAGCACACCGAACGGTAGTGGGCGTGACAAGATGTGCCATTTTCCCAGGTACTGAAGTATAAGGTGGGCTGTGCCTGGCTGGAAATCAGCAAGCAAAGCCCGGGTGTGCTGGCTCAGGGAACTGGCTCCAGCCGCTCTTTCACCCGTTTTCTTTTCCCTCCACTGTTTTGATGATTTCTTTTACTCACTGCAAGCCCTCTGAGATGCCTTTGAATGAGACATGTCCCCACCACCACCACCCATAAGTCCCAGGCATTTGAATCCTTGGTGCCTGGGAGGCTTAGGAGATGTGGCATTCCTGGGTAACGGGCGTCACTGTGGGCGGGATTTGAGGCTTCAAAAGACTCCCGCCATTTTTGCAAGCTCTCTGCTTCTAGTTTGTGGTTCTAGATGTGAACTCTCAGCTGCCGCTCTAGGTGCTTGGTGGCTCCGCTCCGCCATCATGGAATAGTATATTATCCTTTCGGAGCTTTAAGTCCTCAATAAACCCTTCATTTTCTAAGTTACGTTGGTCGTGGGTTTTTAGTAGAGCAACAGAAAATTAACTAATATGTCCTCCTTGCCCAGACTTTAAGTCCACCAGCTACATGTCTCTCTCTGTTCTTCAAATCATGGTTCGGGTATGCTGAGATGGCTTAGATTGCCTGTTGTCAAACCTATTAACCTGAGTTTAATTCCTGGAAGGAGAGAACTGGCTTCTGTAGGCTATCCTCTGACCTCCACACGTAATTATGGCATTGTGCTACCCTCCTCCCCCAAATGAATAAAATAGAAAAGCAAAAATGTTAGAGCACAGTTTAACAAGGAAAATTTTACTGTCTCGTGGTTTCAGAGGGTTTTAGCCCTATTTGTTCTATTCCCAGGTCATTTCTGTTGCTGTGATAAACACTCCAACATAAGCAGCTTAGAGGAGAAAGGGTTCATTTTGGTTCACAACTCCAGATTGTCGTCCATCACAGTAGGGGAGAGAGGTGGCAGGAACTTGAGACAGTCCCATCACACCCATGGTCAAGAGCAGTGAGCACATGCAGCCTGCTCGCTTGCTCTTGCTTACCTGCCCTCAGCTTGACTTCTCTGCTCTTCTACAGTTTAGGACCCCTTGCCTAGGGAATGGTGCTGCCCACATTGGGGGGAGTCTTCCCACAAGACCCATGTGGTAACCATCAAAAGCCACAGGAGCTGACACCTATGACCATGTTGGTGTTCAAGGGCCAAGCTGCCACCAGGTTCATGCCAGTCTGAGTGGACTGTGCTACTACATGGGGCCATGATGTCATCAGGCCCTGGTCTGCTGCCAAGGGCCATGTCTGGGTCCATGGCCCTACAGCAGCCAGGGTCTGAGTTGATATTCGTGGCTCGTGTCACCACCAAGGGCTGTGCAGATGCCTGGGTTCTGGTCAGCCACCTGAGAGCATTTTGGGGTCTGAGGGTCATGTTGCCACCAGGGCCATGATGAGTGACCTGTGACCTGTGATGCTGCCAGGGCCATGATGACATCCAGGCCCAGGTTGCTGCAGGGTCTGTTGTCCCACTGCAGCTGGGAGTTGTGTTGATGTCCATGGTCCATGTTACCAAAGGGGGCTATAGGAACCATGTGTGGTTTTATAATTATGCCTAAATTAATTTTTAAAAGGAAGGAAAAAAATTTACCTGCTACTATGAAAAACTACACAATCCTTTAGAAGAAAAAGAAGAAAGACATTAATTTGCACCCTTCCTTTTGAGTGCTGGCTTTATTCTTATGCCAAACAATCTTGATAACGTCAGACTAAAATTGAATCAGTATTTGAATTCCTTGTAGTAGAATTCTTTAGTGGTTGGCTTTTTGTGTGTGCACCCCCCCACACACACACTCAAAGACACACAAATAAAAGTACATCCTAGACTTATGCTAGTGTCTCTGCCTATTAAGATTCAAGAATTTGGACTCCATCTTTATTGAGAATTTACTGCAATGCTCATTTGTAGGGAAAAATCAGAACAAGATAGAGTTAATTATTGATTTGTGGAGACATAAAATGTGAATGCTTTTGGTTCTAAGGCTGCCCTTGGTTTGCCAATAATTGATTTTGTTTCTGAGAATAACTAGAGAGAATTTAAAGCAGTGCGCTCTTAATGATTTTCTTTTGCCCGTTGTTCTGCTTAATGCACCTTCTTTGCATCGACAGGGCACCCCAGGGCTTTAGGAGGCTCTAAGCTTCAGGTAATTATCTCTGTGCCCACATTCATGGGGAGAGGAGTGCTGTTTACTCTGGGCCAAGCTCCTTGAGCCACAGTGAAGCTGAAACCATTGATTCATTTATTGGGCAGCAGGAATCTAAATCTAATTCAGCTGGTCCTTTGGGCAGAGTGGAATTGCACGTACTTCTCTGCCTTCGTGTGCAAATCTTCCTTAGATTTCACTCATAAATATCACTCATAGTGAGACAGTTCCATGGCTATGCACAGTTCTCAGGGGCTTCTTGAATTTTCTTCCCTGCTGACCCCACCACAGTCCAAAGCCTCACAGACAGGATGAGAGCTGTGCTCATCCTTGTTTAATTGTATGATTTTTTTCTAGTCTCCAAATCTACTGCCTTGAAGGAAGAAGTTCATTTATGGAGACAGCACATCCTTCAATATCATTCTGCAGTACTCAGAGACTATTTGCAATTACATCAGACAGTAATTTTGAAACTTAACTATCACTTTAGTCTTACAGGATCCCATAGAGAAAACATCACCCCCATGACAGTTGGAAGTAATTCTAAAAGACGACATCCCCTCTCCCAACAAAGTTTGTCCTCAGGGTTAGGGACATCAACTAGGCGTTGATTATAACTGGTATAGACTTGGGGGTTGGGGTGGAAATTATGCAGGCTCAGGGATCTCTTTTGAAAAAAAAAGGGAAATTAAATGGGATAATAGACAGATTAGTGTGAGCTTACTCACACCAATAATAATAATAGTGAGTAATAGAGTGAATACTTGCGAGCTATTATTTACAGGCAATTTATATTGGTATAGATTCTTGTATATTGATACAAATTTAAATTATATTTGTTATATGTATATGCTCCTATTTCCGCTTACAATATTTGCACTCCTATGCAATGTTATTTTGTCATATTGTATGCATGCATGTTTCTACCTCTGCTTAAGACATTTTGTATATTGATACAATTTTAGGGTATATTTATAATATCACATTATACATTTCTACCTCTGATCAAGATACTCATACATTGTTTTCATTTTGAAGTTGTTGTCCTCATTTGCTGCACAGTTGTTTAAAGATTATTAATATTGATATTCTAATATAGAGTCTTAGTCTTTAAGCTATATAGGTACTAAGAATTATAGGTCAGTAGTCATCTACATTTGTCATACTTGCAGTTAGACTAATCAGGTTCTTTAGATATATAGAGATTGTATTCTGCATAGATAGGTAATCTTCAACCACTTCAAACAACTGTAGAACATGGCATTTAAATAGCTTAGGGTTCTGTTGACATGAGACATGATTGTTCCTGGCAGCATTGATCTATTTCCTAGAGAATGTTGGGCACCAAAGACAGTCTTTTTTTGTTTGTTTGTTTACTTTTTGGCAAAACTGGCCTTTTGGCAAAGAACTGTCCATGCCTTGACCACTGACAAAATGCATGATGTCCAGACAGGACAAGGAGGATTCAAGAAAAAAGATTGCCAAACCTTGCCAAGACAGGATAAGATGGTTTAAAAATTTCTTTTCCTGCCTTTAAACATGGTCTGTCAGTATTCTAGGCTTTAGCCAAAGTTGGTTTCTCCAACATTGCTAATGAGACTTGGGGTGATTTCCCAGGTAGCCAGTTGTCTCTGTTATTTATTGCACATTTTGGAAGTTGCTTAATTGCACATCCTGTTTACTCAAGTAATATTATTTCTTTTTTCAGGTCTTTGATGGAGTTAAAAACTAGATAGTTGTAGTTACTTCCCTCTTGTGATTAATCAAGCCATTTCTAATTCAAGGCTTAGACTTCTTAGAATAGGATAATTATTGAAACATTTAGCATATGTTTCTTGCTTAATATTGTTTACACTGGTTGTAATTCTAATTTTTATACTTGATATCTGTTCTTATTGTATATAGTTTTGTATTGGGCTTGAAACTCTCTTATTTAGACAAAAGGGGGAGGTTTTGGGAGAACTCTTTCAGCCAATGGCCTTTGAGCTGCTAGCCCACTTTGGCCGTGGCCATGAGTACTATATAGAGAGATATAGAAATGTGCACACCCCCTTGACTGCTGGATTTGGTTCCTGTTCCCCGCTCATGCAGAGGACTGTTGATCTGTGAGTCTACCCCTAAATAAAGAACCCTTTGTTATACTCCATTCTAAGATGGTGTGGAACTCCTTTATTGTAATCACCAACATCTGGTACTTCCTGTAGTCCCTCAAGAAAACTCATTCTATAAGAAGACATGTTCTTTCTTAGTTTCTACCTTGAGTATATCATGCATCTTCATGAACTTGCTGGAAAAGATATTGGCCCTGGGAACCAGTTTTCAGCTAGGACAATGAGTCAGTCTCAGGTAGTTATTTTTTGGTTCAATTCTAAGGTTATGTTCCTGTTAGTAGAATTGTTAAGCAATCAACTAATTTGTTCACTAGGAAGCAGGTTGTATAAATAGCAAAGTGTAGTCTACATAAAGAAAACTCACCACTTACTAATAGGAGTCTGGATTTTTCTTTAGGAATAAGTGTGTCCATTATTGTGTTAAAGTAGACTAGGCTTTGCTTGATGTGTGTGAGTGCTTGGTAATTCATCTGGGCCTCACCAAGTTCTAGCGTCTTCTTTATTTATCAAAGCATCAAATAAAAATGGTTGGGTTCTTTTAATGGACAGTCTCTTGAAGGTGAAATGGTATTGTAGATATGTCTCAAATTCTTCCCTTTACATGATAATCCCAATACCCCCTCCTATCTCTTCAATATTCGTGGCATCTTTAGCTTGTCCTATCAGATAAGCACATCCTGGAAATCAGAAACTTTCCCCATGAATTTTTGGCTCCTTAAACTAATCTCAGTTTTTATTATATACTTTACTTCTATATGAAGGTATATGCTATTTCTCACCTTTCTCAACACACATATTTTTGAATGGAGGACCTATTACCACTCAAAATCATTTAGAAGTCAGATGAATATGCCTACAGAATCCTTCAGGAAGGTGTGTGCTCATGTGTAAGGCTTTCAGCTGCATGCTGAAATATCCATCCTGGATTTTCCCATGCATCCCAAAGTGCTTAGGTTCCCACCTCTCTAGGGATGTGTTTGTACACTGTGCCCAACTTTGAGGCTTCTATTTGTTCTTTATTCCAATTTCTACCTGAGTCAGAGGCTCTTCCCCATAAGCAAAACGACTCTTAACTTTTCGTTGGCTAAGGTACTGATTTACTAGCCAAGCTCATGGTGGACCTGGCCTTCTTCAAGATGTAAAAACAAAAACAAAAAACAAAAAACAAAAACCAACAACAGCATCCCTAGGATAAAGGAATTTTTCCATTTGCAAGGAGTTTGGACAAATAAAGTTACCCCTTTCTCTGTAATTGTCACTCAGTAAATTTTCAGAATGAGTTGAGAGGTGGGGCATATTTAGAACTTCATATCCTCAGACAGTTCTTTATTTACTTTTCTTGTTTGGGACAGATATTTTGTATCAATTGTCTTTGCCTTTTCCTTGGAGCCTGCTCTCTATATGATGTCTATTTCATTTTATTCTGAGAGCTCCTTCTGGCTACAAGATGACTGCCAGGGGACACAAATTATTGTATAATGGGATAAGTTATAAAAACTGTCTGTAATAAATTTCAAGGCCTGGCTTAGGTGGAAAAGTTCCTGCACTGGAGGCAACTGAAATCTCAGGGTCCTGGAAGGTTGATGGAGGTGCTGCTTCCCTCTGCATCATATTTAGTGGTAGCCAAAGACTGAGGCTGTTTGAGTGACCTCGGTTTTGTTTGTGACAATAACTGCTGTACTGTAATTCAACACTAAAGTGAAGTAAAATATGCCCCACTTAAAATATGACAGGTTTATTCCTATCTGAGACAGGTACAATAATGATGCTAAAACGGGAAGTGTGTGTGAAGGACTGGAGAGACGGCTTAGTAATGAAGAAGCTGTGTTGAAGGGGACCTGGGTTCAGTTCCCAGTGCCCACATGGTGGCTCCCAACCATCTGTAACTCCAGTTCAAGGCTTTCTGATGACCTCTTCTTGACTGCAGGCACTGCATGAACATGGTAAATATATACACCATCAGACAATAAAATATTTTTTAAAAGGAAGGAAGGAAGAAAGGAAAGAAGGGAAAGTAACAATGCGGTTACAGTAGTTTCTTCTAAAAAAAAATGAAAAAGACACTAAGTGGGAAAGGAGAGCTTGGATATAGGAGGAGGTAGAGAAGGAGTAAGGGGGTCAATATGATCAAGGGACAGTGTATAAAATCCTCTAAGAATTGATAAAAATATATTACTAAAAATGGCATCACAAAAAATTGATATGGGGATTGACTATATCAGAAAGAAGAAAGTTTCTCAGCTCTGCATTAGCATATAGAGAGGCTGGCTGTGTGAGCCAGTATGGAGCCTAGAGAACATGGTTTTACTCAAAGACCCATGAAAAGAGTAGGAAAGTACAAATTCCAACATAGCACATGATGTAATGTACCCTTTTAAAGGGACCATTGTAGACCGAGACTGCTTGTTCATTTCCTGACCGCCCAGACCCAAATAATCACAAAAAACTATTAATTACAACATTCATTTTGCTGATGGCTTAGATATTTCTCTAGCTAGTTCTTATATCTTGAATTAACCCATTTCTATTAACGTATGTGTCACCACAAGGCTTCAGCCTACCAGTAAGGTTCCAGTGGTGTCTGTCTCCTTCAGCAGCTACATAGCATCTCCCTAACTCCACCTACTCTCTTCCAGCCTGGCTTTATTCTGCCCTGCCATAGACCAAAGTAGCTTTATTCATTAACCAATAAAAGCAACACATACGAAAAAGGACAGCCTACATCTTCTCCCCTTTTCTGTCTAATTAAAAAGGAAGTTTTTAACTTTAACATAATAAATTACATATATAAAACAGTTATCAAGAAAGAGTTATACTTACAATATTTAGTCCATTTATATTTGATAAATTAAGGAAAATACTCTATCATCTATCCTATCTTTGTGAGTTTAAAGTTTCATATCTAATTTATATTTCATCATAACTAAGGAAAACTGCAACTATAATTATCTGTCTTAAACTCTATCAAGGACCCCAGAAGGTCCTAACATTACCTAAGTAAATAGAAAGTGCATTGTAAGCAACTTCCAAAACTCTAGAATTCACAGAGACATCCTGCTGCTTGGACAGTCACCCAAAGTTCTTCTGTAACACTGGGGCATCCATCTTCAGCCTACAGGTCCAAAATATCTGGCAGACATTTCAGTGAAGCAGGAAATTTGAAGATCTGTTCAGCCTTGTACTGGCAAAGTTCATCAGTTGCTTTATTCTGTGTCCTGCATAATGTCTGGCAGTTTCTTCTGTGAAGCAAGAACCCTGAAGGACCATTCCATCTTTTGGAAAGTTTAGCAGTCACTTTTCTGTGGGTCCTGCATGTCCAGTTTGTATAGCATTCCATCAAGCAGTCCAGGCAAGAGCAGTTTCTTGCCCAAATGGCTAACCTTGTCATATTGAAGGCAAATTCTATAACAAGTTTCTTCAATGCCCATCATCTTCTTGAAGTGATTGATGCTGCCAGAAGCAGATATGTCTCACTGTCGAGAAAAGTCTAAGTTATTAAGACATTTTAAATGCCATATTCAGTAGGTCTTTAAAGTGTTGAAGATTATCTAACTTAAATATGTCTCTATATATCTTGAAAACCTAGCTAACATGACTACAAGTTTTACTATTATAAATGATTATTAATTCATAATTTTTAATTATACATTAAATTTTTAAATGAGCTGTAGTACATAATACCTTAAACACAAGTAGAAATATACATATAACAAATTGACCTTAAATTTGCTTCAATAAACCAAAGTCCATACTAATGCAAAGTATTCATCACTATAGCATATCCCCCTTTAAATGAATACAAACATTTATAAACAATCATTTTGGGAATTTGGGCATTGTTTTCTCCAAACTACTTCTTGCTGTTTATTGGGTAAAATATTTTTAAGGTTCATGGAGACCTTTTGAGGGGTCTTGTTTCATCAAACCACATTAGCCTGGAAGGAATCTATAGATTCTTATCTTCTATGGAAACAAAAGCAGAACCTCTTTTCCAAACCGACATATCCTTAGACCCAAATTTTGAAGTCAAGATACCTTTATGTTGGTTTGACTTAGCAGCCCCAGAGTCAAATGTCTCTCTGCAGTCAAAAAAGTCAAAGAAAATACAATAACATACATACTCCAGACTCTCTGTGTATATTACATCTTTACATGGCTTGCTTTTTTACTCTATTACTTTTTAATATTTATTTTATTATCTTTATTTTTTTAATCTATAACTGTCTGTACTCTTGTCTATATTTTTTTCCTCTTTCTCTCAAGCCTATGTATATATATTTTTTAAAACACTGTGACCTGTTCAGGGGTTTATTTCTGTCTGAATCTGTCTTTATTGCATATCTGTAATCATTTTCTGGTCAGGAACGCTTTTTTTTTTTTTAAAAAAAATGCTAAGCAGGCATGGCTAGGACTAATGCTGCCACTTTGCCTGTTGGTTCTGCCTTGTCCAACATGGCCGAGGTATGTTCATCACATATGCAAGCTGTTCTTACTGCTCCAGTTCCAAGGACACAGGGGGTCTCTTTCACCATTAAGCAACTAGTAGCACTCTGCTCACAAATCTGCTGCCAGAACAAACCAGGAAACTGTTTCTTAAAGGAGTTGTGCCTCTTTTAAGGCCAACAAACAGAGCCTATCTGAAAAAAAAATGCAGGTACCAAGAAGCTGTGCTTGGCTCCTAGTATTAGGGTCTAGAAGCCCTCTTTTTAAAGATTTCTTAGGCTTTCTTAGGTCTCATGTGGATTCATGTTCCAGAACAAGAGTGCCATTTATGTAGACAGAGCCTGCTTGTTCATTTCCTGGCCACCCAGACATGAATATGCGCACAAAACTATATTAATTACAACACACTGTTTGGCTGATGACTTAGGCGTCTTTCTAGCTAGCTCTTACATTTTTAATTAATCCATTTCTATTAATCTATGTATCACCACAAGGCTGTGGCCTACTGGTAAGGTTCTGGCAGGGTCTGTCTCCTTTGGCAACTACATGACATCTCCCCGACTCTGCCTTGTCTCTCAATATATCCCTGCCAGCCTGGCTATATTTTCCAAAAGCAGTTTTATTAATTAACCAATAAAAGCAACACATATACAAAAGAACACCCCACATCAGACAATTGTGTGATAAGTAGGAGGGTTGTAATACTTAGATCTAGTGATGTGTGTGTCAGGCCACACATTGTCCTAAGACTGTTTTCTCCTGCGAATAGTGGGTGGTATTTTGTTTTGTTTTGTTTTGTTTTGGGATGTAATAGTTTGATTCTGAAATGCTCCCTACAGGTTCACATTTTGATTGCTTTACGTGTATTATAATTTTAAAAACGAGGAATATTAGCATATGGGCCTTGGCTGGTAGGTTACTAGGGCAGGCCTTGGGAGGTTGGACCTGTTTTTTGTTCCAGCCTATGTTCTGCACTTCTTGTTTGCTACCATGTGAAAAGCCTACCACCCCCCACTGCCACCGTCACAGACGGAGAGCCCACTGCTGTGATGACATCTCTCTGAACCTATGAGCCAAATAAATGTCAGCTCTTCAGTTTTTGTTGGGAAATTTGCTGTAATGATACAAGTAATAATTAGTAGAAAAACTGGTACCAGAGACATAGGACTGTGACTGTTGTAAGCCTGACATGTGGTTCTTAGGCCATCATAATTGGTTGTCAAAAAGAATCTTGAAGAGTTTGGAACTGAGGCCAAAATGCCCTAAAGTGCTGCCAGCAGAAATCGATGGGGTTTTCTAGCGGGCAGTTAGGAGACCAGAATGCCAATGGCAATGTGGACAGTAAAGACTGCTTATCAAGTTCCAGGTAGGAAGGAACAAGGACTTTATTGGCAATGAAGCCAGATACAGTTTGTATTGTCTTTTGTGAGGTATTTTGTCACAGCAAAATAAAATAAAATAAAAAAAGGTAGCTAATACATATACCACATGGGAGTCACCCATTGAACACACCAAGCAGGTTATGTCAAAATGTGCTCAGAAAACATCAACCAGGTGGCTGTGTGAAGAGTTAATTATGGATGGCAAGACAGGAACTGGGCTTGCAGTTGGCCTTCTGTTTGAATTATGTTTTGCTTCATTTTTAAAAGAATTTTAAATAGCTTATATAAATACAGAGCAAGATAACTAAAATTTTATGAAGAAATTAGAAGTGGGTGTAGGGAGATGGAGTGGTCACAAAACGTGGGAAGAGGACTCTTGGGGTAAAACTATCCTAAACTGTGCATATCTTGAGGAGAGATCAGTTGACACTTACAGAGAACATGGGTTGATGCCATAGCAAACACCGTCTTTCATAACGTCACAGCCATGGCTGGCTGACTTGAGGCACATGGAGCCCACATATCTGTACTCTCAGGCAGACCGTAGCTCCCACCTTCCCTTCTAGGTAGGTCAGGGGGCACCAGCTGTAGAAGGGAAGTGATGTGATCAACTTCAGGTTTGACTACACAGAACTTCTTTTGCCTTGTCCAGCCCTTACCTTTCTACATAGATTCTGACAGCCATTTGTTCCTTGTGGTGTGACCGCCCTCTCACTCCTGACACACTTTGGACTTTTAACAAAACAAATTAATCTTTTTGTTAGAGACATATTGGAACTTAGCATCACAGCCTTGTCTAGCCTCTCCCAATTCCTGCACACTCTACCATGAGTAGATGCATGGTACTTTTAGAAAAATGAAGAAATTAGCATTTTGAGCTGGTAGCACTAACTTAATAGATGACACTATAGCTACTATTATCACCTCTGGAGATGCATTTTCCCCTCATCGTCCATTGGTCAGACTCATTCCATTCAAATGTCAAGACAAATTTCGATTTTCAGCTAGTGATTTTGCCCAGTCCTATGTAATATTTATAATTCACTTTAAGTGTAAAAGAGCCTTCAACACCCTCTGCATACACATCAACCTTTCCTTTCATTTTCTCGTCCGTTTCTTTGGTAATTCCTCAAGGTCCAGTGAAATCTGCTCTCTTAACCTCCTCTGGAACCTTTCCTTGTTTCTTTGAAAAATTTTGAGCACAGCCGTTTGTGTAGTTTTCACCATGGGTTCATAGGCCACCAGAACCAAAAGCAAACGAGAAAAAGAGAAACCTCAGGAGTGTTGGAAGGCCCTGCTGATCAGAGGTTGTGGTCTATCATGACCTGGCAGCTTTCTTCCAAGCTCAGAAGCACAAGGACTCCCTCCCTGGCAGTGAGACTTCCTGCTCTCTAGTTGCCCTTCTCTAGAGAATGTCTCTGGGCCTGGAGGACCTTATCTGAAAGCTGTCTCTAAGCCTGGAAGCCTGATTTATCTCTAGGGTGATGCTTGGTACAGTGTCTTGCTAGAAGTCTTTTCCCTGCTGCACATATGGGAACTAAGACTTGTACTAGGAGCTCTGCTGTAGGGTCTTGCTGCCACATTCAAGGCCTTACGGGGCGGGACAATTCTGTATTCTGTCAATTATGTTTTAAATAAACGCTGGTTGGCCAGTAGCCAGGCAGGAAGTATAGGTAGGACAACCAGACAAGTAGAGGTGGGTCAAGGAGAACAGGAGAATTCTGGGAAGGAGGAAGCTTTTTCCTCCCCAGTCCTGTCCAGACCACGGAAGAAGTAGGATGTGACTTGCCCTGCTGAAAAAGGTACTGAGCCATGTGGCTAACATAGATAAAAATAATAGGTTAATATAAATAATAAGAGCTAATACGAAGCCTGAGCCAATGGGCCAATCAGTTTATATCTAATGTCGATTCTCTGTGTGATTTTCTTTGGGGCTAAAGACTGTGGGAACTGGACAGGACAGAAACCTCAACAAGTGAAACCTCATGTTACAGCCTTATAATAGGAACATGCCACTTAATGCAAGTCAGGGTTTATCCCCAGGCTTCCAATCCTATCTATTCATTATTCTCTTGAATAAAGTAGAGCTGATTAACCAAAGTCATCTCCTGGAGGGCTTTCTTGTCGTACCCATTGCCATCCAAACCCTGTTCCCCACTTCTGCTTCCTCTACCCTCATGGGCCAGTGCAGCCACGGAAGAGGCAGAACCACACAGTGGGATAACATTACAGGGTGCATGCTGGGTATAGCTTTGGTGCTGTGCTAGGTCATTGGCTGGAGGGCATGGGGCAGACTGCTGGGCCAACTGTCACTGTTGTTTTTTTAGGAAAATATTTCAGAAGCAGATGGGTTATAATAAATCAGTGCTGGGCTTGAAAATGGAATATTATAAAGAACATTGTATAGCTGTTTGTTAGAGATTTCCAATCAAGCTATTTAGATGCTATCATAGAACAGCCATTCTGTGAGGACTACGAGTCATACAGCCATGGCAACTAGCTCTCTGACTGTGAGTAAAGGTGAACTTTTATCATCCGCCCATTAAATCGTGACTAGAAGCCAACCTTTGGATCAGTACTGAGTGGCAGAACTGTAACATTACTTTCTTAGAGAATGGGATTGGAAGCTATTCTAAATTCAGGGAAGCGATTTTCAGTTTGGGGAAGACACATATACTTTACTAGAGAGTTGAGCTAGGAATGGCCAAATGTCAGATTTAGAGGACTTGAAGATTTTTTTCCCCATGAATTAAACCTAAAATTCAATCTTATTGCTTCATTTTTATTAAATAAAAAAACCAGGAGCTTCTCCAACTCTGAAACAAATGGATAATGAATCCCAAGGGTCTACGCAGCATAGTACATATGCTTATACATATACAATGCATATACATATACATATGCTTGTACTTATACAGCATAGTACATAGTCTTAGGCTACCCACACGATTGTGAAGAAGACGGTTGGAGTGAAGGATTGCTTGCCCTAGCCAAACCCTCCAAGATGCAGGATTCTACACCACAGTCCTCACTGAGAAAATACTCACAGCACATTTGTCTGTCATCAAAATCTTCAGCACTAATTCAACAGAAAATTTTTTATTTCCTCTCCATATTTAAAAATGTGTTTGTGTTGATGTCTTAATATATGAAATAAAGCTCACAAAAGCTAAATTTATTATTTAATTTTCAGGAATCAAAGGGTTACTATTTCAGTAATAACTATGCTGTTTCTTTTAGGCAAAACTGTTATGTAGTAAAATATCAAGGATTAGCGCAGAAGGCAGAGGCAGGCGGATCTTTGTGAGTTCAAGGCCAGCCTGGTCTACAAGAGCTAGTTCCAGGACAGGCTCCAAAAGCTACAGAGAAACCTGGTGCGGGACAATTGGGTATCCTAT
>JAQHUG010000072.1:6604508-6648192 GCA_028555095.1 Dicrostonyx torquatus
GTGGTGGTGGTGGTAGGGGGCTTCAGACAAAGTAAGAAAGCCCAAAGTACTAGGGAGGCCATGTCCAGGTTGAGGCTAGTATCTGAAAAAAAAAAAAAACATTTAAAAAAGTTATGCTTTCCCATGATTCAGAAAGCCAGGCAAACTCACCAGAGCCTCATGGGATTCCTTAAGGACTGCACCAGGCCTGAACTTTCTGGGGAAAAAAAGGTACATTTTTCCCATTAAAGGGATAATTATTTCTCCCATCTCTTTGGCATGGATTACAGTGAATCAGCATTCCTGAGGTATAATCTCTTAGCCAGGTGATTGACCAGCCCAGTTGGATTAACTTTTATGCTTTAGGTAGCAGAGCCTATTGATAATAGCTTCCCCCAGTGGACTTCCAATTATTGTAATGACAATTGACTACATTTATTCTTGTCAGTTTATCTTCTTCTGACAGTTGGAGGGCAGTTTAAAGCCCCTTATTTTATCTTTAACCTTCTAAGTAGCTTGTGTCTCTTACCAAAAGACCAATCTAGTGTGTCGGTTTAACTCAGCCACGGAAAGTCAGTGCATGAAAAATGAGTAACAAACAGCTTGGTTTTCTGTTACAGTATTTAAAGTATACCTCCTGTATAACAGTAATCTCTGCTAGTGACCAATGATCCCACCATTGTCTCAGAGGAAGCTGATGCATTGATATTCACATCTCTCAAATAGTGCTTGGGATGGGATGGGTGGAAGGTGTTCCTTTGCTCCATGTGTTCCTGCATCACATCTCCTATCAATGAGGTTTTAGGTGAGACAATGATACCAGAATTTTGAGGAGTACCCTTGTGGTTACCAGAGGACACTGGAGGAGTTGGGTTCCATTTAAGGTTGTTAGTCCCATTAACAAGAGAATTTCAGAATGTACTCAAGCAGAGGTTTCAGGATAATTTTATTAGACTTTAAAGGAAAATCTACTTGGGCAGGAATGCTGTAAACCTCAGAGGCTACCTGGAGGAGGAGAACGGGGGAGAGAAAACAAAGCCACACACACACACACACACACAGACAGACACTTACACATATATATACACACATTCACTCACACACATATACATACACACACATATATACACACACACATATACTCACACACATACACACACAGATACACACACTCACACATAGACACACACACACTCAAACATACCCACACATACATACTCACACACTCAAACATACACACACACAAACACACACACACACAAATATACACACACATAAAACACACACATGTGCACACACAAAGGACAGAACAACAAAAAGGAAAGGTCTGGCTTTGAGGACTCAGAAGGGTGGGCCTTGTGCACAGCAATTTAGCCTGTAGAAACTGTCACAGGACGATGGGTTTCTGGAAAGAAGGTACAGTACTTTATTAAAGGAATAATTATTTCACCCATTTCTTTAGCACAGTTGCCTTCCTAGGGGTGGTCCCTACTTCCTGAGAGGTGGACTTTTGGTCAGGGATTGGTCCACCCAACTGGAATGTTAAGTCTCCACCCAGGACAGTTCTTTCTTTCTCTTTCTTTCTTTCTTTCTTTCTTTCTTTCTTTCTTTCTTTCTTTCTTTCTTTCTTTCTTTCTTCCTTCCTTCCTTCCTTCCTTCCTTCCTTCCTTCCTTCCTTCTTTCTTCCTTCCTTCCTTTCTTTCTTTCTTTCACCAGTTTTCCCTTACTAGGCCTTTCTTGCTACTCTAACAAAAGGTTTTGGAGATTTAAATGTTATAAATGTTAGGTCTTAGAAGCCAGATTGAATGGAAGAAACTGAAATGGTGCCTTATTTCTTGCTGGGGTAAGAGGTTGGATGGTAATGTTGTAGCCAAGAGAGAGAATACTCAAGGTATTGCAGGAGGGGTTGAGAAGATGCCCAACTGGGTCCACACTGAGCCGAGATATCCTGATCGCAGTGGAGGGAGGCTGCCTTATAGATGTAGGAGAAAGGCACTGGAAACCCAGGAGTGTAAACACACACTGTACTTTTGTTTCTCAGTTGGCCAGACCCAAATAATTACACAGAAACTGTATTAATTGCAACACCATTTGGCCAATGTCTTAGGTGTGTCCTAGCTAGTTCTTAAATCTTTAACCCATATCTTACAGGCAAGTTTCTGGCATCTTTGGCAGCTACACAGCGTCTGCCTGACTCTACCTTCTTTTTCCCTGTACTCAGTTTAGTTTTCCCGCCTACCTATATTCTGCCCTGCCATAGGTCAAAGGGGCTTCTTTAATAACAAGTTGTAATAAAACATATTCATAGCACACAGAGAGGAATCCCACATCACAGGAGAGAATTCTAATCTAAGGAAAGCAATTTAGGCTCCAAGTTATTCTTTGTGAAGTGAATAGAAGAGGAGATTATGCTAAATCGTCTTTATCCTGTCAAGAAGACAAGTTGGAAGAATCATGGATTGTTAGCACAAAGTGCTTCACTGCTCTCCCACCCCAAATGGCACTGCTGCTGAAAATGTCCTAAACAGAAGGACTCTGGTCTGGGAAACAGAAGCCTAGAAAGGCAGATTTATGTTTTCCAGGAACTTCCCTTTATCCACCCACTAAGCCTAGAGCATCTAGTTTCTGGTCAATGGAACAGACATCATCAGTTTAAACACAACCCCCATTCCCCTAACCCCCACCCCTGATGGATATTATATAAAATCTACTTGCTTTTCCACTAGGTTGCTTCTCTCTGACCTCCACCCCGACCAATAGAAGTTTGACCTCCCAATAAACCTCTCTTTCTGCCTATGGAGTGGCCCAGTTCCATGATGCTCTTGCTTACATGGTTGTAAGATGAAGGAAATCACCATTCTGCTTCTGCTCAGAAAGGATGCTTTGGGAGAATAGTTGGGGGGTTACTTTGGGTCACACTTTGACCTTGGTTTGGCCCAGATGATTATTTCTTAAAAATGCAGTGTCTAGAGCTGCCTCGCTGCTCCCCACAATGACCACAGCCATGGGTTCCAAATTTGTCACACACTTGGACAGGCAGGGAAGCGCTGGCCCTCCATCTTTCTAGGGCTGTAATTAGCCTGGTCTTTTCTGCCTTTTGTCACGGTAAATGGTGCCTGCCAGTGTTTTGCCTGTGCTTAAGTTGTGAAATGAATGACACACTCCTCTTTCCCAGGAAGAAACTGAACTTTCTGGAGGGACCATCCTGCTCGCCTGGCTCCCAGTGAAATCCACTTTTATTTCCGAATCACTCACTCTTTTCAGTGAGTTCCCACTTCCTGGGGACAGCAGCCCTCTGCTTGCTTAAGCCTTGTTTTTTGGGGGGAGGATTTCTCCGGTTTGCCAGGACCCTTAAGTAACTGGTCTAACATTCTTGCGGGTCTTGGTAGACAGCCAGCTTCTCCATCTATCAAACCCACCCACTGTTCAAGAGCCTGCCTGTTCCAGTCTAATCTTCTCATGCTCCCCAAAGAAAGCCACAAAGAAAAGAACGAGAGGAGAGCCTGTCTGCCGAACAAAATCCTTCAGCACACCTCCCGGGACCACCAGAAGTCTCATTTCCCAAGGATTTTGGGACTTTTCTCTCTTTGGACCTACACTGTAGTTTCTGAATTGATTTAGTAGAAAGGCCTCGACCAGATGTCATGCTCCCTGGACCATCTGCTTTCAGTTTCAGTGCACACCTCACCTTGCAGAATTAGAGTTTATGGTCTGTAACCACGTGTGGTTTGACGTCACATTCAGCTTCCCTGTTTTTCCAGATCACTAGTAGTGGTAGCATAATGAAAGCAGGAGCTTGTCCCTCAGGAGAGTGATCTAAAATAGATCAAAATAACATTAGAGATTCAAAAGCCCATGCTGGACAAACTTCCCAAGGATCTTATTTTGAAGAAATTACAGAAAGTAACAAGAAAATGGGTAGTCTCAGGCCTTCCTGCCTCACCTTTTCCAGCAACAGCCTGCCATGATTTCTCCCTGGCATTTCTCTTCATCGAGTGTTATTGTCTTAGGGCACTTACTGTTGCTAACAGTACTGTAGCACGGTATTTTATGCCACAGGTAATTTATAAAGAGGCTCATTTGACTCACTGTTATGGTCCAAGACCAAGGCCAACTGGGTGATATTTGGTGATAACCTTCTTGCTGGCACCATCCCAAGGTGGCACAGGGCATCCCATGATGAGAGACAGAGAACATGCATGTATGTCTTTTCAGGGTCTTTTGAAGCCACTGGTACTTGGTCATGAGGCTCCAGTTGAATGACTTTATCTAATTCTAATTACTTCCCAAGGATTCCGCCCTCAACATCATAGCCATATTGTTTCTACCCTCTTGATGCTTCACAATACGGAGGTTGAACTTGAGTTTCAGAGAGACATGCCATATTCCAGCACAGCAGGAGCCCTGAGGAAACTCTCCAGAGCAACTGCTTATTGTAGTTTAAGTTGTAAGGAGCAGAAGTTCTTGTACTTTCTTACATCTTACAAAAAAACCTTAAGATTTTCTCTGAGAGCAATTCAGAGCTCCAAGGACCCTGGGGATGATAGATGTGGATTTTCTTTTGTTGTCAGAGACCCTGATTCATGATTACTTGTCATTTGTTTTTGGTGAGATAAGCATATTTCACTTAGCTGAAAAACAAATCTTAGCAGATAAATAAGGAAACTTACCAAAGGGTAAGTTAGGGACATGACTGTGTTACAAACTGTAGGTCTTTACCAAAGGCAAACTTCTCCTGTGCTTTGGATCATGACTTAGGTGCACACACAGGAGCTGCTTTACTGTGGCACTCACTTTGTAGGTGGGAAAGCATGCAATGTACTCTTGAGGCCAAACAGAAAAGAAGCCATCAGGATTCAAGCGCTGACATCAGTGTTTCATGCCCCAGCCTGTGACACCAAAAGCAGAGTTACATTTGTCACTTAACAAGTTGTAAAGGAATGATTTTTCCTTCAGTCCCCAGATGGCGATATTCTAAACTATGGCATTATGGCTACAAACAGGCTTGAAGACCCTACTTCCAGATGGAGTGCTGCTACACGTTTGTAAGTAAGGCTTGAGAAGTTGAAATAAGAGGATAACCTGGGCTAACACAGCAAGAGCTTGCCACAAACCAAGCACCATTAGCAGCCAAACAACAACAAAACAAGAAAGAAGGAAAAAGGAAGGAAGGAAGGAAGGAAGGAAGGAAGGAAGGAAGGAAAAAGACAGACAGACAGAAAAAAAGAAAGAGGAAGAGTAGAACAGAAAAATTTCACCTCTAGGGTATGTTTGGTTAAGATGTGAGAACTGTAAAGTCCTGGGTGCAGAGCAGTCACTGAAGGTTGTATTAGTTCTTTTTACTTATTGCTATAAATTCCTGGCATGAAAAGCTTAAGGCAAAAAGAATTTACTGGGGCTCCCAATTTGAGGAGGTGTCTTCAAGATCAGCTCTGGCTGTGGGGTCAGAAGCATGAGGCAAGAGGTCACCATGCAAATGCAGTCAGGAAGCAGAGGGAAGTGAATGTTGGTGTTCAAGTTGTCCCCTACCCTCTTTTATTCAGTTTGGAACTCCAGGCAAAGAGAAGGTACCACCCACATTCAAGATGGATCTTTCCTCATTAAGTAAACAGCTCTGGAAATGCCCTCAGGAATACGCCCAAAGGTATGTCTCCTAGGAGATTCTAAATTCAGCTAAGTCGACAATGAAGACTAATCACTATGGGTTCACCCAGTACAGGCAGAATTTTTCATTGAGATCACTGGCTCCCCAGTCCCCGACACAGAGATTTATTAATTACAAATGTTTGGCTGATAGTTTAGGCTTATTACTAACTAGCTCTTACAGCTTAAGTTAACCCGTATTTCTTATCTACACTCTATCACATGGTAGTACCTTTTTCTAGCATGGCATGTTCATCTCCTGCTTCCTCTGCATATGGTTGGTGACTTCACCCTCCTTCTTCCCCCATGCTTTCCTGCCTAATCTCTTCCTGCCTAGCTATTGGCCAGTTAGCTCTTTATTAAACCAATAGGAGCAATACATCTTTATAGTGTACAAAAGGATTATTTCACAGTCACCCAGTGTCAACTTGACATCCAAATATGGCACTTTTAACTATAACTTAACTTTGCTCTTTGTCAAAGGCTTATTGCCCCCACATTAGTTAAAAATACATTTAATTACTTTGAAAGATTTCTAAAAGTATAGAGCCATCTGTATTCAGCATGGGTCTCTCATCCCAGTTAAAGCTCTCTATAAATACCCTCACGGATGTCACCATGTGTATTCTAGGCAATTTTAATTCAACTCAAGTTGACAAAAGAGATCAGCTATCACCGAAGTGTTACCTTCAAGTGGCTGGCAGAATTCCACTGATATCTGCATATCCATTATGGAAAATGTGGGAGAAGCGCAATTGTAAGAAGGTAGCAGGCAAAAGGTAGATCACAGTTACAACAGATACAACAGCAGATACAACAGTTGCTCCCTTGCTATTGAACAGTAAAGGTATTGATAGGGCCGCTATTCGATAAGTATTGGTAGAGGGTTATTCCTGCATCAGTCTTGGCTATCCATGCTTCTCATGCACCGAGAAGTGTTCTGCATTTTTATTGTCCTATGTCTCAGAGGACAAGCTTCCATTTGACCCCTGTTCTAACAGCTGTCCTTACCAATGACTTCATCCCATATGGAGGAGACTATTACGCCTGTCTTGGAGTTCCTGTGGGAGTTCCAGGGAAATGATGAAAGATGTTCAAAGCTAATGGAAATCTTTTCTGGTTGCGATATTTTTAGACTGGCAAAGAAACAATCTAGGACATAGAATTGAAGAAATATTGGTTACAAGAAAGAATTTTCCCTGATTTATAGATGAACAGAAAACTGACTTGAACATTCATCGAGGTTATCAAAACCAGTATCCTCAATGTTACAAAAAAAAATAGAGTAAAAATCTCATTGCCCTTTGCCACAAAACCCAAAACAGGTTTGCATAATTATCGGAGGCTAAAATGCCAATTGCTATAATGAAAGTATAAAAATGAAATTACTGGTAGCGTTTAGGTGTGTCACAGCTATGTGTGTAAGTGAATGTGTGCCTGTGTCTGTTGTGTACTGTGAGTAGACTCTGGTAACTGTAACTGGATGTTCTCCAGGTAGAATTTTGTGATGCTGTTGATTATCTTTTCATTCCTTAGCGATGATATGCTCGCTCCTTTTGTAAGGAATTATGGCTTAATCCCTAACTGTAGGTGTGGGTTAAATGTACTATTAACCTTGCATTGTAGAGTTATGTCCAATAGAGTTAAGTCCAACAGAAGTCCCTGATAGCTTTTTTTTTTCCCCTGACAGCTCCTTTGATGTCTGAACTGACTGTGTGCTGTTTATGTTCAGGACTCACAGTTTAGTGATACCTAGTCCTTCATCAGAGGAGTGAGTATTCTCACCAAGGTAGGGGAGCTTGGAAGGTCAAAGAAACATTGTGGTTTGAGGTGATACGAAGACATTAATGCATCCATGTGTTGAACACATAGAAACAATCTGACTATTTGAAGTTATGCCCTCTGGGCTGAACTGTGGAGGGAAGGGATGGGACCGAAAGTAACTGATCTAATGAAGTGAATGATCCCAAGACTGAAAGGCACAGTTATGAAAGAATTATTGTTCTGTTTTGGTTTGGATCTGGAACATCTACCAAAGGCCCAGCTGCTAAATGCTTTGCATTGATCTTAGTGTCGTTAGAAGGTAGTGGAAATCTAAAAGAGGTGGAACCTGGTGGAAGATCTTACATCATTAGGAGCATCCCCTTGTGGGACATTGGTCCCTTCCTCTCTCTTTGTGTGTATCCTGGAGCAGGATGCATAAGATAAGCAGCTCATTATGTCCTGAGCTTTTCACAGGAGCTAGTGTGCAACTGGTCCAGTAGGCAGAAGACCACAACATTAAAAGCTGTGAGCCCAAATAGAGCTTTCATTTTTAAAAGTTGATTTGTAGTGTGGTAGCATGTGTTTATAATCTCAGCACTGTGAAGGATGAGGCAGGAGAATTATGAATTTGAGCCTATCCTGGTTTATGTGTGTGACCCTGTTTAAAAAGAAAAAGAAAAAAGAAAAAAAGAAAAGAAAAGTAATTACCGGCATTTTGTTACAGTAACAGAGGGCTGGCTGACACAATGTTGGATTTTTGTGATTTTTTTTTTAAGAAGTCATATGGATGATCCTCAAGCAATGGAGCTCTTTCTGTATGTAAAACACTTTGCTCAAAAATAGGAGTCACAGGCAAGATGCAGGCATGACACTGATCCTGTATTTGAGGAGTGACAGTACATATGTTCTTAAAGGATAAATTATAGTTCTAGGACACACACATACCACATTCACCCATACAGCCACATACACATCCCCAAATAAAACAAAACTGGACCTTGAGCTGGGTGTGTAAGTATGTAACTATAGTTCTAACTTTCAGCTCGTGAGGGGCTGAGACAGCAGGATCAAGACTTTAAGACCAGCCTTGGCTACATAGTGACTTTGAGGCCTGGTTGGAATGCATGAGACACTGTCTCAAAAAACAACTCCCCTAACCGACCAACTAACCAACCAACCAACCAACCAACCAACCAACCAACCAAATATAAAATAAGCTTCCAAAATTAAACAAAACAAATATTCTTCCCATTTTTTTCTGTACAAAAACTGGTTCTCACATTTCCCAATTCCACACATATTTTGTGTCATGTGTTAAAAAATCAACAATCATTGAAGTTTTCTGATTACTTAATGTTGTGGTAAAAAGTAACTTTATTTGAATAATTCTAAACCTCAAAACTTAGAAGGAAATTGAAGGGCCTAGCTTAGTCATTGCTCCATTGCTGTGAAGAGACACCATGGCCAATGCAAGTCTTACAAAGGAAAGCACAAACTGGGCTCATTCTTAGTTTCAGAGGCTTAGTCCATTATCATCATGGCAGGAAGTGTGCTGGCAGGCATGGTGCTGGTGAGGAAGCTGAAAGCTTTATCCTGTTCTTCAGGCAGAGAAAAAGACACACACACACAGACACACACACACACAGACACACACACAGAGACACACACACACACAGAGAGAGAGAGAGAGAGAGAGAGAGAGAGAGAGAGAAAGAGAGAGAGAGATATTTGGGGTTTTGAAATCTCAAAGCCCACCCCAGTGACATACTTGCTCCAACAAGGTCACACCTACTCCACCTAATCCTTCTCAAATAGTGCCACTCCCTGATGACTAAGCATTCAAAACTATGAACCCATGGGCGCCATTCTTATCAAACCACCACAGGCACACGTGTGTAATTTAGGTGACTTCATCAGATTTGTCCCCAAACTCAAGGAAGAGCAGAAGGGTTTAAAAATGGGTTTTAGGCATGACTTTATACTATAAATAGTTGAGATGTGAAGGGGAAAACAAAGAATGGCTGCTAGTTATGCAGAGGGGAGAGATTTTTCCTTAAGAGAGAAAATCTGGGATCTTAGGGCTCAATTAGACACATGTGGAATATATTCCATTCATATTCCCTTAGGAATGGGGCTTGGGAGGTGTCCTGGTCTGCTTACTATTGCTGTGGTAAAGACCATGGCCCAGAGTGATTCCCGGAGAGGGTTTATTTCATCTTAGGGTTTTCAGGATAGTCCATCCTGAAGAGAATGAAACCTGGAAGGAACTTGGAAGCAGAAACTGAAGCAGAGGCCATGGTGGAACATTGCTTACTGGCTTGTTCTCCATAACTTGTTCAACCTGCTTTCTTAGACAACCCAGGATCACCTTCCCAGGGTTGACAGCACCCACAATGGGCTGTGCCCAGCCCCATATCAGTCATTAATCAAAGCATTGCCAGACAGACCTACAGGCCAGCCTTATGGAAGCATTTCTCATTTGAAAGTCCCTCTTCCCAAATGACTATAATTCATGTCAAGCTGGCAGAAACTAGCCGGAAAGAAGGAAAACTTAGGATTGATAATTGATTATGGTGAGAACAGCCAGTCTATAGATATCATTGTTTTTGTCTTATTTTTTAATAAGTTGTGCAAAAAGATGCCAGAAAAGAAGGTCAGAGGGTGTGGTGGTTTTAAAAAAAATGGCCCCCAAAGGGAGTGGCTCTATTAGAAGGTGTGGCCTTGTTGGAGGAAGAGTGTCACTGTAGGGGTGGGCTTTGAGGTCTCTTTTTGCTCAAGCTTCCCTCAGTTTGACAGTCAGTCCACTTCCTATTGCCTGTAAGATGTAGCGCTCTCAGCTCTAGCACCATGTCTGCTGGCACACTGCCATGCTCCTCCTCATGGTCATAATGGACTAAACCTCTGAAAAGGTAAGTGAAGCCACCTTCATCAATTAAATGCTTTCTTTCTTTCTTTCTTTCTTTTTTTTTTTTTTTCAAGACGGTTTTTTTTTTTGTCACTTTGGAGCCTGTCCTGGAACTAGCTCTTGTAGACCAGGCTGGCCTTGAACTCACAAAGATCCGCCTGCCTCTGCCTCCCGAGTGCTGGGATTAAAGGCGTGCACCACCACCGCCCGGCTAAATGTTTTCTTTTTAAGAGATGCAGTGGCCATTGTGTCACTTTGCCTCACGACAATAGTTAACTCTAACTAAGACAGAGCGAAAGTGGACATCAAAGCCTTTAAACTCTATAGAATGCACGTGGGGAGGGAGGTAGGGATAAGATGCGAGGACTGGAACATGGCGCCTACAAATCCCTGTCTTCACTGTAAGATATACAGATGCACTTCAAGTTGACCTTGGAGCCTGTCCGATACACTTAGTATTTTTCTTGGCAAAGACAACGTGTAATCACACATTAGCTTTTCCCTCTCTTTCTTTCAAGGCAAGGCCTCCCTATGCAACATAGGCCTGAAATCATGATTGACTATACATTGGGATTACAGACATGTGCCTCTATGCCTGCTTCCAGTTAGGTTTTTTGATGCTTTATTTCTCCTGATGTAATTCAGGATGGATTTTAAATGTAAGGTTTAGAGAATGTAATTTGTTTGGCACACCTGTAAGGAGGGCTGGCTCTTTATGTTTTCTAAATGTGCCCAGGCTGGTACCTTTTGCTTATGTGGGATGACTTTTGGTAATGGTGCCAGCAGAGTCTTGGGTGGGTGATTTAACTCGGAGGAAATGAAGAACTTATTCTTGGAATTTCATGTAATGAAATGAAAAAATGGAATTTCTGTAGCTACAGAAGGAGGGACTGGACTGCGTCTAGTATTTTCATGAAATGCTCAGTCTAAAAGCAAGGAGTGTGAGAACTTTGGAGGGGCTCAATTTAGGCTCAGTCACTCAGTTGTATTATAGGAGAGTATTTTATTTCTGGAGTCTAATTTTTCCCTAGACAGTTATTATTCATACTTCTGCAATTTAGTGCATTTTTCTATTGCTGCTGAAGGATTTGGGGATTCAAAAATGTCTTTTGTGTTCCTTGCACATTTTTTTTTTATTCTGCCAGGTGTATTACATTGTATGACTGGGCATAATTTGAGCTGCAAAGTAGACAGAGAGTGAATATTGGCTCTGGGTATAGTTTGATCTTGAAGTTATTTTAGTAAATGTTCAGTTTCGGCTATTTCAGAGCCTTCGGGCATAAAAATCTTATCCACATGAGCCCAAGAAGTATATAGGAGACACAATGATAAATAACAATGGGAAGCTCATGAAAAAGGCAGCCAGACTTCCTGATAGTCTAGGTTTCTTCCCTTGAGAGAAGCAGCCATTTTTAATTTAATTTAATTTTTTATTTATTTACCTTTTTTTTTTTTTGTTCACAGCAAACCTAGTTGTTAGAGCTCGGAGGTAACATTAAAGGGTGTGTGTCTGTTAGCTTGATTTCTATTGCTGTGGTAAACACCAGGAACGAAAGCAACCTGTAGAAGAAAGAATTTCCTTGTCTTACACATTTCGGATCATGGTCCACTGAGGGACGCCAAGGCAGGAGCCTGGAGGCGGGAACTGAAGCAGAGGCCGTGGAGGGTTATTGTTTATTGCTTTCTCCTCATTGGTTGCCCAGCTTGTTTATACAACCCAGGATCACCCGTCCAGATGTGGTGCTGTCCACCATGAGCTTGGCCTGCTAACATCAACCAATCAAGGAAAGGGCCCTGAAGACTTGCCTGTAGGACAGTTTTATGAAACCTTTTTCTCAATGGAGAATCCCTTTGCCCAGATGACCCTAGCGATGTCAACTTGACAACAACGAGACAAACCAAAAAGAAAAACATCTAGCCAGTACAGTGTCTATAGAGAGGTATTTTGGGTGTATATGGTAAACGGAAGCCATTTTATTTTTGCTGTTGCGAAGTGAGCTTCTCTCTGTTTTTCTTCCTTTTAGGGAGGGCTCATTTGTTGGCTGTACAGCTTTTCTGTCAGGAAGGATTAGCCTGCTAGAGGCTGCTGTTTGGACCCAGCATGGTTTGTGCCCCTGCTTCTGAATGCCGTCCTGTTAAACTTGGTGCGTCTCGGCTTTGTGCGAGTGGCAGGTGTCCCTGGCTCCCCAGCTTCTCAGTGTTCACGCAGGAGGTAGTTGAGTCAGGTCAGGTCTCTGCCATGACTTTCATGGGTTGTGTAGAGGTGATCATTATAGCTAATAATTTAGCCAGGTGTGGCGATACATGTCTCTAACTTCAGTGCGTGGGAGGCTGAGGAAGAAGAGTCGCAAGTTTGGAGAACGCCTGGGCTACAGAGTGACATAAAAAATTGTGTTGACAGTTTGGTTCTGTATCACGAGACTTCCTGTAAAAATAGCACAGGGCCAGGTTGGGCCATTGCTTTGCCTTTTAGAGTTCTCTCAGCCCTAGAGAAAGTATGGCTTAGCGGTTGTTGTCTTTGCTCACAAAGCAAGACCTGAGCAGGCGCACTCCAGAAAGCTCTAAGAGAAGAATGCTCCCCAAGTCCTTTGCTCTCTGTCTAGTGGTTATTCTCTACTGCTAATAGAAAAATAGAGGACGACTAGCATTAAGTTACCCCACTCGTAGGAATCTGGCAGCAGGCGACTTCTTATTGGCCAGCTTTAAGTGACCTCACTCTTGGAAATCTGGTGACAGGCGACTTTCTATTGGCCAGCTTTAAGTGACCTCACTCTTGGGAACCTGGGTATAGGATGGCAACAGGTGACTTCCTCTTGGGTGAGGGGCAGTTTCCATTCTTGGTCCTTCAGTGGCAGACAAACTGCTCTGTTGGTCCTTCTCAAGGTTGGTGGAAGGATGTTTCTACCATTCATACATTTGTATGAAAATACCAGACCTAATAGGAGGAGGCCTGAGGAAGCAGTTCTTAAGCAACCCAATTATTGCTCCATGATAATTTGAGGAATTATCAATCATTTGGATGGTAGGGTTTCATTGATGTCTCCGAGTTCTGACTTTTCTCATATTTATATATTTGTTTCTATTAATAATAGGCTCTGGTCTTTGACCACAAAATTACTCAAATAACTTTATTACGTAACTTACTAAATTGAAATGTATCTTCTTGTCAAGTTATATTCACATTTTATCTTCAGTATTTATATTACTCTAGCGAGGCCTTTTCTCACTCACATATCTGTATGTCTCTCTGTGTTGACACACATGAACACAGGTTCACTTCATGGGTATTTACATCTATGGCTTCATTCTGATCTTTGGTCCAACTTATACTTGTGCTAAGTTTCTACCTCAAACAATACCAAGTGTCCTTCTAATGTAGCTCGCTAAAAATGCTTGAAAGAGGTGGCCCAAACGACTTGGCAGGAAGTCACTTGCTGCAAGTCTAGTGAACTGAGTTCAGACTCCCACATATGTGCCCACAAAAAGGTGGGGGAGATGACTGACTCCACAGAGCTGTCCTATGACCTCCACAAGTGTTTCTGTGGGATACATATCACACACACGCACACACGCACGACAGAGAGAGACAGGCACACAAGAGACAGAGACACAGATAC
Source organism: Dicrostonyx torquatus (assembly GCA_028555095.1). Lineage (NCBI taxonomy): Eukaryota > Metazoa > Chordata > Mammalia > Rodentia > Cricetidae > Dicrostonyx > Dicrostonyx torquatus. Next base: position 6,618,417 of record JAQHUG010000072.1, read on the forward strand.
ACACACAAAACGAGTGACCTGTAAGCAAACACGGAGAATAGAGTGGAGAAATACAGATGGGAAAGAAGAGGGACAGAAAACTCAGCTAGGGCTGTAGTGGCAGTGGCCGCGGTGAGTCACACTCGAGTGATGATCTGGGCTGAATTTAATATTGCTGGATATTAGTGCCGTGTGTGCCCATGTCTGGACAATGTATGCCCAGAAGATGAACCGCGTTGCTGGGCGAACACGTACCAGAGAAAGAACTCTTCTTAGGGAAAGACGGGCTTGGGAGCTAATACTCCCTGTGTGTTTTGAAGGAAACAGGCTGACTGAGAGGCAGATGCTCAGTAGGTCCCGTAGTGGCGATGGTGGTGGAGGCTGGCCGCAGGTGGGGAGTTTTGGGACCTTGCAGGCACCTGAAAAGGACGACAGGGCAGAAAAGGAAGCAAAGGTGGCCCACCAAGCCCACCAAGCTACAGTTCTACTCACTATTCATCCGCCTTCTCTGCTCGTCTCAACTGAGAAAGTTAAAGGCAAACGGAAGTTTCTGGATGATTTCTTGTGATTAGCAACTGCGCACTTGTCTGTTGCTGAAGTTCCTACGTTAGCCACTAGATGGCAGGCCCAGTTCACAGAACTACACAAACCAACTCACCTTTTTTTTTTCTCTCCTAACACAGGGAGGAAATTGTTACATCTTAAATAATTACCTTTTTATTGTCTAATTAGTTTGAGTATAAAATATTTGATATATATTCTATATCATAAGCACAATGCCTTTTTAGTCTTCATTCCTTAAATACTCTTGATTTGAGACCGTAATCAAGGAAGATTAACTTAGGCACGTGCCAAATAACCACAGTGGTCCAATTCTCTACTTCAACAACACAAGTTGTTTTTGTTTTGTTTGTTTTTGTTTTTTATTTTGAGGACCCATATAACTAACAGACGGCTTAGTTTTGGAGTTGGTGGGTGGGATAGACTGCTGTCGCCATTCCACCCAAACTAGTGTGTTCTTGGACAACCGCTGACACTACTTAGATCTGGGACTATTCCTTATAAAGTGACATCCTGTTCTTACTAAGACAGCTGCAGCGCTAATGAAAGAATGCAGTTTTGGGTACTCGGAGTTTTAGGAAGTACACGTGAAGATGAAGTCCCGGAAGTAGAAAAAGCAGAAGAAATGTGTGGGAGGCCGCCATTGGCGGAAGACAACCTTTTAGGTTGTCGTTGGGAATGCCTAGGATGTTCAATAGCATTGCCGTAAAAGAAATCCCAGAGATAATGCAGTTTGGATAAAAGAGCACAGCAAGTTGTGGTTGGTGCAGTGTGTAAAGGTTGAGCAACACAACTTGGCTCACATTTCCTTGTTATTTCAGTGGTGAGTACTGGGGAGTTGAAGAAGCCTGACGATAGAAGAATTTCCTTCCTTCCTTCCTTTCTTTCTCTCTTTCTTTCTCTCTCTCTCTCTCTCTCTCTCTCTCTCTCTCTCTCTCTCTCTCTCTCTCTCTCTCTCTCTCTCTCTCTTTCTTTCTTAAAAAAAGATTAATTTATTTCCTTCTAGAGGACCCAGGTTCAATTCCTAGCACCCACATTGCAGCTCACAATGTGTCTATAACTCCAGTTCTAGGGGATCTGACACCCTCACANGTGTGCATGCGTGCAGTTAGGTCAGTGCAGAGGCTCTCGGGCCTTGATAACTTGCCTCAACTTGGGACAATTTGCCTTAATTTGTCCTAGGACTAGATCCTTTAGGAATCCATTGAGGATTCCATGAGCTTCTTAGGCACCTGTTGATGAGGAGGTTTGTAGATCAGGGTCGACAGTACGAGATGTTTCTGAGCCATGATTCATGATGGGTGAAGGGCAGCTGGCATTGCGTGGCTGTTAGGAATAAAGTGCGTGCAATTGTTGTTACAAGCAGGATCTGAAAGGTGTGCAGGTGGGCTAGAATTATGGAAATAATTAATAGAAAGGTGTCCAGGTGGGCTAGAATTATGGAAATAATTAATAACACATATTCTTATGAGTTTGGTATAATAGGAAATCAGAAAACGCTACCTCCCTATGTGTTTTACTCTGGGAACCCAGAACAAGAAGTAAGGAATTATACACTGAGATCTGGCCTAACAGAAACACTTTGAGACAGAGCTGTACAATGTTCCAAGAGGTGCAAGTCTGGACTGATCCTGAGACAGGAGGTGATGCACAGAAGTAAGCCCAATGCCCATGACCGGTGCGGGAGCACATACAGACACTGCATCACTGCCTACTTCTTTCCTTCCCTTTTAGACTCTTCATGTTTAATATCTGATTGCAGTTTAGTGGTCCAGGTTTAGCCTCCTCTGTTCCCGTCCTCCCTTATGTCTCACTTCTTTTTGATGGACTTTTCAAAGGAACACAAATTACTCTGGACATGGGGCAAGTGCTGGGGTTATTCTAGGTTGCTTTTATATTCCCTCACTATTTTCTATGTTATGTGACATTAATCTAGAGATGCCTTATCTCTTCCCTTCTTCTTTCTTTTTTTTCTTTTTGGTTTATTTAACTTTATTTTATGTACATTGGTGAGACGGTGTCAGATCCACTGACACTGGATCTTCAGACAGAGTTGTGAGCTGCCATGTGGGTGCTGGGAATTGAACCTGGGTCCTCTGGAAGAACAGTCAGTGCTCTTAACCACTGAGCCATCTCTCCAGCCCCCCTCCCCCTTTTTTAGCTCCCATTCTATTAATATTTCTATTTTCTATTATTCTCTGTGGCTCCTATACCAATTATTAATTTTGCTTTCCTTACTTCCTTTCTATTTCACTCATGGTCTCACCCTTAGTAATGGCTAGATTAGTATATGCAATACCATTCTTATTCTTTTATGATCCAAATTATTGGAGTTGAAGGTGTGATCCCTGTGGTACTGAAAATTGAACTTAGGGTCTCATACATGCTAGGTAAATGTTCTATTACTGAGTTACAGTGTAGGTCTGGAGTTGTTTTAATTTGTGATTACTGTCTTTCATAGCAGCCATATCCATCGGCTGTAGTTGCTTCTGTGGCTTCTGTTCTACTCTTTGAATAGGGCTGCAGATATAGACAAGCTCTCTGAGCACATGGGCTGGTTGCTGATCTGCTTAGTTAAACACCCAGTGTAGAGGGAAGAAATATCTCAGTCCTACTATAACCTAGTCCTACTTACGTACTGCAAAGCTTCCCTGAAATAATAGAGGTGATTGAAAAATATCTAACCATGGGTCTAATCTAAGGTGTACAATGTAGAAATGTAGAAACACAATCAACAAATTTATAAAGAACTACAGGTTGCTGAACACATTCCAAGATCATGTCACATATAAAGGCAAACTCAGAAGAATGACAGCGGATTCCTCAACAGAGACTCCCAAATCCAGGAGGGCATGGGACAATTCATTCCAAACTCTGTAATATAGTAACTACTAACACAGATTTCTATTTACAGAAAAGCTATTACTGTAGAAGACACCTGCAGAATCCTACACACTGAAGAGAAATAGAAACACATCCGTGAGAACCACAGGAACGAAGAAACAACAGGAGAAGAGTGGATAAGCAAGTAAGACTAGGGAAGGACAAAACGAAAGCAATTAAACACATTTCACCAAATAACTCCACATGTTAGCTGCCTCAGTTACCAACAGTCATAGACTACGAAGAGGTTGGATGGCAAACCTGTTTGCTGCATGTAAGAAACTTACCCCAACACAAGGACAAGCACCGCTTTGGGGTGAGAGCAGGTAGGAAAAGGCATTTAAAGCAGAAAGGACCAGGAAAGAAAGCAGGTAAGATGGCAGTAATATTTGACCAAGTAATCCTTAAACTGAATTTAGTGATAAGAGGTAAATTTATTTTGATTAAAGGGACAATCCATTAAGTTGCTGTTGCAGTCCCACACATGTGTATCAAGCAGAGGGGAATCTAATTTCATAAGCCAAACGGTACTGGGGGTGAGTGTGCAATAATGGGTGTTTTCAATATCCTGCTCTCAGCTGAGAGACTATCTGGGCAAAAACTTAACAGAAATACCCAAAATCAAATGACATTATAAATTAAAAAGATGTAACAGACTTATCTAGAATTTTCCACCCTAGCATTGCAGAATACACATTCTTCCCAGCAACCAAATGAACACTTTCCAAAATAAGTCACATTTTGGGACACAATGCAAATTTCACCAGATACAGGAAAGTGGAAATAATTTTACCAGCTCACAGAGGAATAACACTAGACATCAACAGCAAAAGAAATGATCTTATGGAGGTTGGATAACACCGTACTGAGTGATTATTAAGTAAATCAGGAGGGAAATATTAAAAGCTCCCAGAATATAGTGAAATAAAAACACAATGTTTCATTACCTGTGGGCAACTGTGGAAGCTATTCTGAAAGGGGGGGTTTATAGGTATAAACGCCTACATTAAAAACCAGAGAAATTTCAAGTAAATAACTCCATGGTGTACCTCAAGGTCTTAGAAATCCAAGAACAGGACAAAGTAAAATTCATTACACAGAAGAAATAATAAANAAGGGTACCATTCTGGGGACTGAGGTCCCTGGGCTGAGTAAAAAAGCAAAAGCCCGGGAAGACTAGAACTCATGGCTCTTTGCTTCCTGACGCTGGGTACAATGTGACCAGCTGCCTCACAACCCTGCCACCGTGACTCCCTCATTCCCACAATGGACTGTACTTGGCAACCGCGTACAATAAACTCTTCTTCCTTTTCATTGCTTTCATCAGGGCAATCTACCACAATAAGAGGAAATGCCAAGTGATGTCCTGTAGTTCAAATACCAGGGCCAGCTACTGCTCTGCCTCCTCTAGCTCGGTGTGGGGGTTCCGTCCTTTGTTGTCCTGAGGTCCTCAGCTAACTGAGGGACAATCAGCAACAATAGGGAAGGTAATTTAGTGTAAAACTATTGGTGTAAATATTTAAATCTACTAACTTAAATATTAATTTTTATATAAAACACCTACAAAACCCAGCCAGAATAATGTTTAGCCAAATGTCTGGGCTCTGTAGCCCAGCCAAGTGGACAAAGTTAATCATCACGTTGGTGAAAACTCTTCAGTCTCTATGTTTAATTTATGTTACTTATAAGGAAAAAAGAATTAAGTTTTATTTATGTTTATTTTCCAAGTGTTTCAATTCTTATCTCTAATATGGAACATTTAGCTGGGGAAAATTTGTTATTTCTACTTAAACGTTGTGCTTACATCTATTGTCCTATTTGTTTTATGTTTTACTAATTCATCCTAAGGTCTTTCTCAATTCCCGGCCTGGCATGTGTGTCTATTGATGGTATCTCAGTTTTGTTTGAACATGGATTTATTGAATTTTCACCCTTGGAAGGTAATTTTACTTGTGTTTGTAGCATTTGGCGTAAGGTCTAAGCCTCATTGTTCAGTTTCACAATTCTACTTGGACTGAGCTAGTTTTCAGTTACACCATCTCTCCTCTTGTCTTGTCAAGTTTAATACACCAGCCATACTATTTTAAACCTTGTGTTTTGAAAATTTCAGTATGCGGGCTCCTCTTGATGTGCTTTTTCCAATTTATAGATGATTCTTTTTGATATCTTGTAGTTTTAGATAGAATGTAGTACATAGTAGATATAAAATAGAATGAGAAGTTGAAAGTCTGGACGATGCCATCTTTCTGCTAGAGGTTAATTTTTTTCTTCTGGAGGACTGGTAGGCTGGAGGTGAATGACTTGGCATGTTTCAGGGATCAGCATGAATCTTTGCTGGTACTATCATATCTTTGTTGCTCCTCTCAGAAGAGGGAAGGGCTGTTTGAGTGGAGCCAAGGTTCTGTGTAGCCAGGTTCTTTTCAAAGATTAAATGGCCTGTAGTGGGTCATGTCTTCACTTCCGAACCAACTATTTTGGACCAAAGACTGTTCTTACACAGTGGCTTATGTTCGATTTTACCTTACCTCCTTAGCTGTGGTGCGGGTAGATGGAACACCCTGATTAGGTTAAACCAGTCACATCCCTTCTGTGGACATGGACTTGTGTTGAGGTCCAGCCTTGACATGGTTCACACATTCCAGAGAAGGGACGTGTGGATTAGAAAAATTAGGTAGGAGGAACAGAGATACGAAAGAAATACAGAGACATAAGATAGAACCAGAGGGGCTATTCTGTGAATACTGAATATGTTCGCATTTATTTTCCATATGCTTATATACCCCAATCTCAAGAGGAGGGGAAGAAAGCAAAAGACTGCTTTAACATGGCACAAAGGACAAACAGAGCAATTACATACTTCAATACCTGAAACATCACTATATCCTGAGTTTAAGCATTCTGTTGTTTTAGGCAGGCCATGCAGTGACTACACCTTAGACCAAGTATCCTGTAGGCAGCCATTCCTGGGTCAAACCTCCTGTCATAGTCTTGAAGGAGCAGGAACAGGCTTGAATTCTCTGGTCAAGGTGGAACAGCTCCACCTGTATGGTCATCTTAATATCCAAAACACCAAGTAACTACATCCTAGGTCAAGATAACTTGTTTGTAGCCACTCCGTACGTCAGACTTCTTGTCAATAACTTTGAAAGAGCATGAGTAGGTTTAAGCTCTCTGACCTTCAGTCAAGGTGGAGTGGACCCACTTCTGGGGCCCCCAGAGACTGGATCCACTTACAATAAAATCAACTTCCTAGAAGCTGGTGTGAAATGATGGAAGGAACCACTGAGTCTCAGAGACCTTGGCAAATAGACAACGGTGCTTGGATGAGGCCTTTACAAAATTGTAGAAACAGAGAGGGGAGGATTTTGAGGCAAAGAGGCTCTTTTGCTGCTGTTTGCTGAGTAGGCGTAAGAATTTCAAGGATAGAGCTGTAACTTTCCTAATATGTTGACTGTAAAGAATATTCCGCTAACACCTGGGAAATAAGTTCTAGGCCTACTTTACCACTGTCCAATATATAAAATGGGACAAGGCCCATCTATCTCTACATGATGTCATAGCACAGAGAATGAGTAGGGATAAATCTGACTTCTCAGACCCTGCCAATATAGTGTGCTTCTGTGTTTGCCGTGAATCTGATGGTATCCACCTAAGCAGAATAACTTGCTCTTTGACCCTCTTCATAATTATTCTTTAGCTAAAATATATTCTCAGTTTTATTCTTTTATAGATGGGAGTTAATATTCAAGTGTATTTTTCTTAATTTTAATTTTTTGAGAAAAGCAGAAATCACTGCTGTGCATAACCTCTTTAAATAAGAATAGTGACCTGGCAAACTGTAATGTGACCAGTTTTTCTAGGAATATGAAATTATAAAGGAAAGTGAAATGATGAATAAAGAACTTTATGTACATCATAAAATTATAGAACAATCCTGGGTGGTGGTAGCGCACACCTTTAATCTCAGCACTCNCAGAGATCCACCCACCTCTACCTCCTTCAAGTGCTAGGATAAGAAGCACGCACCACCAAGCCTGGCTTCAAATTCTTAATTAGAAGGGATATCAACCTAAATAATCGGTGAGTTCAAGAGAAAGTCGCAGCAGCTATGGAGTGGAGCTGATGTGAACCTAGGAGAAGAGCTGTGTGTACTGGGGATGGGGAGCTGGAGAAGGGCTGTGTGTGCTGGGGATGGCGGGGCTGGAGAAGTGCCACTGCCAAGTTCCTTGGATATCACGAGTGAGCCCCAGATGTCGAGCATTTAACTCTGCACTGTTAGACTTTGGTTTTGCTTTGAAATAATTGTGACTGTGCCTTGGTTAGTGCCTCTTAGGCAAAAGACTATGTTACTTATAATTGGTTTTACAGGAGTCCACAGTTAAGAGACTTTGAACTTTTAAAATGATTTTGGAATTTTAGAGAGACTTCAGAATTTTAGAGAGGCTTTAAATATTTTAGATTCTAAACTTCTAAAGAGACTTTGGATGTTTTTAAGAGATTCAACCTTTAAGGTGTTTGAATTTTTAAAGACTGTAGGATTTAAAATTTGACATTTAAAAGTTGTTTTGTACTGTTATATTAATATTAACATACTATCTTGGGGACAAATGAGAAAAGAAAGGTTCTAGTTTAATACTGATGTGTTTGCATGTGAAGTTGACAAGGTCAATTTTACTGTCTAGTTTTATGCAAATTTTACACAAGCTAGAATTATTTGGGAGGAGGAACTCTCAGTTAAGAAAATTAGATTGACAAAGTCTGTAGTGCATTTGCTTAATTAGTGATGGATGTGGGAAGGCCCAGCCCATTGTGGGTGGTGTCATCCCTGGGCTGCTGTCCTGGGTTCTATGAGAGAGAAGGCTGAGAAAGCCATTAGAAGGAAGTTAGTAAGTTGCATTCTTCTATGACATCTGTATCAGTTTCTGCCTCTAGGCTCCTGTATTTGGTTTCTGCCCTGAATTTCCAGGGTGATGAACTATAAGCTATAAGATGAAATAAATCCTTCCCTTTTGATCATGGTGTTTTGTCACAGCAATAGAAGCCCCAACTGAGATACTAAAAAAAAAATGTAAGAAAGAAATGTAATCACAATCATGCTTTGTGTACTTCTAATGGTGGAAATGCTAAAGCTTTGCTTAATTTACAGTCAAGTGTTATAAACTTAGTATATTAACTTATGCTAATTCCTGTCTTAATTTATTGTTCCGTCTATAAGAAGATAGTGTATGAGAAAGGAACATGGAGGTGGGGCAGAAATGGCTCCTCTCATGATAAACTTTGTGTTATTGTTAGATCACTTTCATTCTATTCATGTATTGTTTAGATAATAATAATTATAAACAATTAAAATTAAAAAGAACCAAAATTTCAGCAGAAGAAAAAAGTGAAACTAACCACACAGTGGCTATCTCCTCACATAATATCTCTTTCAGTTTCTATAGCTCTTACACCCTTACCATTGTAGCCACGATATTAGAATCTATCATCTCAAGAGGAGAGACAGGGATAAGATACAGATAGGGACAAGGATGGAGAGTAGAAGGAGAGGACCCCAGAAATGTGAGTTGAAGCCAAGAGCGTGTGTTAAACTAAGGTAGGAATTGGTAAGTGAATGTCACACAAGGTCAAGGGAGAAGCCTTGTCCAAGTCTCAGCTCGTCTTCAAGGACACTTTTCCCAAACCTTCCCATATTCAGTTCACCTTCCCATTTCTATCTTGGGAAGGCGTCATGCCATTTACTTTCCTAGTGCCTTCCACTTGTCTCTTATATAAAAACTTACCATGTTGTGCTGGGTCCTTAATATTGGTTTCTTTGCTTTCAAAATTTGGATTACCACTGCATTCATTCTTTCTATTAATGGGGTTCTTTCTGTAGCATTGATTCACAGTAGCGAGGAGGGGGAATCAACCTAGGAGCCCATCAACAGGAAAATGGGTAAGAAAAACATGATGTATTTGCACAGTAGCCTGTTATTTGTCTAAAGGGAATGAAATCTTGTCAATAAAATGGGCAGAACTGAAATACATTATATTAAGTGAAAAACCTTAGGTGTAATCTCTCTTGTGTACTCACAATTCTAAGCTACCTGAAATATGAAACCCTATCTTTAGAGAGAGAGAGAGAGAGAGAGAGAGAGAGAGAGAGAGAGAGAGAGAGAGAGAGAGAGAGAGAGATGGGTCAGTGGATAAGAACATTGGCTGCTCTTCCAGAAGAGAGAGGTTTGACTTTCAGCACCCACACGGCAGCTCACAACCATCTCTAACTTCAGTTCCAGGGCATCTGAAACCTTCTTCCCTCCAGAGGTATGAACACGATGCAGATACATATGTACAGCCCAAATACCTATATACCTAAAAATAAGCAAAATTTAAAAAGAAATAGTATCTTTAGTCATAGTTAAATTTTATAAAATTGATTCTTTCATATATTCTATTTTGCATGCAGCTTTTTCTTAAAAGCTTTCTGACTGAAAATGGAGTGTAANAAGATGTGGGAGGATGACTGGGAGGAGTCGAAGGAGGAGAAACTGCTGTTGGGACCTCTGTGTGAGAACAACAACAACAAACAAAGAAGCAAAAGTCACGAAAGGCTGGACTGCTGTTATGGTTTGGATTCTGAATGCCCCCCTAAAGCTCCTATGTGGGAAATTTCCTTTTCAGGGCAGAGATGTTGAGAGGTGGGGCCATCGGAGGGTGCTCATCTGTGACCTCATTTGTTGATGGAATCATAGCTTGATGGGATAAGGGGAGGAGGCGGGAACTTCCGGGGAAAGGGTCCTGTTAGGGGAAGCAGGTCCCTGGTATGTTCTCTTCAACATTTCCCCACATCTCTCCTTTGCTCCCATTCTTTCTCAGTCTCTCTCTCCCTTCCGTCCTCTCTCCCGTTGTCCTCCCATCTCTGCTTTCTGGCTGATATGAAGGGAACAGTTTCATTCAGCTATGATCTCCTTCCACGATGTTCTCTCGCACTGCAGATCCACAATGGAGCCAAGTGACCTTTGAACCCATCAGCCCGAATAAACTTTACTCATCAGATTTATTAGCCTCCTCGTAATGTAACCAGTTGGGTTTCATCCCAGACAACAAACAAACAAACAACAAGCAATTGACTAGCACCTCTTTGCCTCCAAACCCCCTTCATTCTGTTTCTAGAACTTTGCATGAAGGTCTCAGGAAAGCATCCCTGACCTATTTGCATAAGTCTCTAAGACTCAGTAAACCCCACCATAACTTCCCTCGAGCATCTAGGAAGTTCTGCTGCTGGGTTTATTTCTATGCTTCGTGCTTCACAGGCCGCTTTCATCTGCCTCGCTTACAACATTTGTTAAGAAAGCTAATTCCTGGCCGCGCCACGAGAGACTGACTCAGTAGGGGAGGCCGACGCAGTTAGAGTCACAGAAGTACCACTGCACACTTTATGCCACAGCATGTGTCCTCTCCTGCTTGCTGCCTCCTCAGAGAGGATCGGAAACATCTGTTCATTGTTCTATGCATAATAGACCATAGCAAAATTTTGATTATCTCATTCCCACAAGACTCCAGTGAGATGGTTTATCTTATCATTATTGGAGACTATCCAGTATTAAGAACCTTAGATCCTTATCTCAGCACATGGTCTGATTTCCCGAGGCCATCCTTCCATTGCTCATTTCCTTCTTGCTTAGGCCAAGGCCAGTGCTACCGAAGAAGAGAGGCTATTGGCCATGCCTACATGACCTCAGTGATGAAGATTCCTCTATTGCTCATTACTATTTATGGTCCTGACACTTTGAATTTAAAGTGTATTAGTACAGAAGTTTTTATATTTCTTATCAGGGCCAAGGATTCAGATTTTTCCATTCTTCTCTAGAAATGAAAGGCATCAGCATTTTGATTTATCCTCATGAAGGGGTCTAGCTTGACTGATTCAAGTCTTGCCTTGTCTGTTCTTAGTTGGATTCCCAGTCCTTTGATTTGATGGCTCTATAAAATTATGTTTTCTTTGGTCAAGATACTTCTTGTCTATCTGGAGGTAGGGTTGCTCTAAGTTCATTGGTCATTTGTTGATATCATGTGACATAGTTATGAACCTCTGGCATCTTAACGCTGTAGTACTCTTTGGGAGCAGGGATGATGTTCCTTTGAGTGGAGGGATTACTCTCCTGTACGTTTTTCTTTTCCCAAGTACATTCACACTTGAAGTGGACTTAACCAGATAGCTTTTTTGGTGTGTGTCATGCTCGATCATGTGCACATGCACTTATGTGTACAGAAACATGGGCCTGTGCATGCACATTTGTGGAGACCAGAAACTGGTGTTGTATCTTCTTCTGTTACTTTCTACTTTATGTTTTGAGACACGGTCTCTTAATAAACCTCTAGTTCGTAGATTCATGTAGATTTAATGGACAGCCAACCTTAGATTTCCTCCTGTCTCCAACTTCCCAGTTCTGGGAATATAGGCGTGCACTGCCACACCTCACACCTGCTTTTCTCCGTGTGTGTGTGTGTGTGTGTGTGTGTGTGTGTGTGTGTGCACGTGTGTGTGCTGGTTATTCAGATGTAGAACCTCGTGATTATATGGCAATCATGTTACTGATTGAACTACCCTCTTAGATCCCTAATTAGCATTCAACACTTAAATGGAGTGGGTGGAGCAGCCAGCTCTTATTCCTAGATGTTGTGGACTGACCAAACACATGATCAGTTCTCTCTGACCTCTCAGTGTAGTGTTTTAGACTCTGTCAACACGGCTGGCTTTCAGAAAGCATTAGGTGGATCCCAGTGTTGGCAAATTCTATTAGCGATGCTTCGCAGCGTCAAGAAATAGAAAGTATACCCTAGGCTCTTGGTTGCTCAGTGGTGCAAGCTGACTAGAGTCCAAAGCTCTGCCAGCTCATATCTGCCCTGCCTCAGGCATCGAAAGAGCTTTTACCAGAAGAGCAGAGGAGACTGCACAGTGCAGCAGATGTTCTGGNTTTTATACGAATCATCATACATATTCAGTAGTTGCATGATATAATAATTTGTAATACCCAATATTCATTATTATTCGAAATTAGTCTATGCCCATTTCTAACTATTTAAACGTATTTCCTTTTACTCTAGATTACTAGAAATACTAGTAAAACTTAAAATTATCTACTTTTAAGAAAATTCATAATACTGTATTGCTTGGACAAATTTAATCATTTTTATACCTGTGAACAATAAAAAGCTTTTATCATAAAAATTTAGTGTTTGAAATAATATATTCTACAAATTTGTTAAGTGAACTTTTATCTCCTCATTCATATTTTGTTGGGCATAATGGACATACTATATTTTTTGTATACTTTTTCTGGATGTATTTTTTTAATGTCCTTAGTATAGTCCTAACTTTCTCACTCTTTTTCTAAATGTGAAAAAGCATCCTTTTTTATTGTGCACTTATTGATTTCTTCCATCCTCTATTTTGATTTTTAAATAAATCAACTTCATTGAAATACATCATAGAAGTGAGATGGATGTGGCAACATGTTGGAACTGGCAGAGGTCATTATGTTTGGAAAAAATAAGTCAGGTATAGAGTGATTGATGCTACCTGTTTCCACAGAGATTGAGAGTAGAGTGATGGCTACGGGAAGACTGGGAAAGTTGAGAGGCAGAGGTGGGGAATCGTCGATCCACAGATACTAAGTCGTAGTTAGCAGAAATAAGTTCTGGTGTTCCTGTGGACAGTAGAGATTACAGAGGAATGACTCTTTCTCAGGGTTCACTTAAGACCATCAAGAAACACAGATATTTACATTATGATTCATCCCAACAGCAAAATTACAGTTAAGAGGCAGCAACACAAATAATCTTATGGTTCAGGGCAGCACAACTGTAGGAACTGTATTAAAGGGCTGCAGCACCAGGAAGGTTGAAAACCACTGCTACAGATGATGGTAAGGTATTGTTTATTTCAAAGAAGGAGGGAGGAAGGATTGTCAGTACTTTCACCTTGAAGAAATGATAACAGTTTGAGAGGAGATAGACACATGGATCCTGCTTTGAACATGACTAAGACTTTATTACTGAAGACATCCCATACTTTGGATACAAGACTTGCAGAAATTGAGCTGGTATTGATAGCCTCCTCCCTGAGGGCTGGTTATCATTATTGGAAGATGTTATGCAAATTATCAAGGGGGAAAACTAATTAATTGTTTTGCACAGCTGTAAAGCCTGAAAATAATGATCACCTTGGCAAAAGATCTACACTAGTACAATAGTGGCACCGGTGTCTTGGGGATAGCCAGTAGTTGTCTAATTGTATTTAAGGTCCACTCAATTGGAGGCAACTCATGTCTGGTACTGTCAACATAACCAAGAACCTGTAGCTGGAGGGGTCATAGATCCTAAAGGAGAACCTGCTTTTGCCATTTTACGAAATTAATATGCCCTCCAGATACATTCTAAATATTTATCTTTCTACCCACAAATAAGTGTGGCTCTCACTCCTCATTAAAGAAGCTTCTTTTTTCTTCTTCAGCAGACGGAGTCTACTCCAGAGATCCATAATTTCTCAGTAGGCAGAGAATAAATGACCAAACCCTTAATTGGTACATCTACAACATTACCCCTCTACCTAAGGCTTAGAGAACATTGTGGAAGAGGGCAGCAGAAAGCAATAAGAACCAGAGGACCAAGACACTTGCTTCTAGATAGTAGTATCTTCTAGGCACGACAGGAAAGCTGTATCCATGAAATCTCAACTGCATGGTTGCTAAAGACCTGAACAATGACAACCCCAGTCAGCTTTCCAGAGTGAACAGGGGTGGGATCTTCACAATACCTCACCCTTAGATGAAGAGCTGTAGGCAATCAGTGGGTCCTGAGGGAGATTCAATTTTCTCTAGGGTTTATATAATTCTAAGTGGTTAGCCTTAAGCACATGCATATGGATGATGCCAGTTAGACTCAGAGGGTTGAATACATACAGATGTGACAATAACAAACAAGAGGTTCAAGATGGGGTGGGGAGCATGGGAGGAACTGGAGAGGGAGAAGAAATGGTAGAAATGATCTAAATACAGTGTACTCATGTGTGAAATTCTCAAAGCAAAGATAAAGAAATTGTTTGGTCCTCAAGTTCAAACATCAGAGTTCTTTGCCTGCCAGTGAACAGCTGGAGATTCTGTCTTTGCTTTGAACCTGTTCATGTTTGAGAATCATTTGAGTTCATTTAAGGTAAGGTAACTGTTTAGTCAGGATTTTCTAGAGGAACAGAACCAAGGGGATGAATGTACAACACACACACACACACACACACAAATTTATTGTTAGCTTTGCAATAATTACAGCTGAATCACACTGGAGAAACTGGGAAACTGATAGTTACTTGGTCCTTGAGGCTGGTACCCCAAAAGTCATAGTAGTCCCACAATAGCTCTGTCTGTCTGTCTGTCTCTCTTTCACACACACACACACACACACACACACACACACACACACACACACACACACAATATGGAATTGGAGTGATTTACAGTCTGCAGTCCAGCTAACCCAGCAATGGCTAACTGTTAATGGAAAGTTAAAGAAACTAGTAGTTATTCAGTCTCACAAGGCTGGATGTCTTAGCTGGTCTTTTTGTATATGCTAGTATCCCAAAGAAGTAGGCTCTGATGCCAGTGAAGGAATAGATGTGGTAGCAAGGTGAGGGCAAGAAGGCAAAGACCAAAAGCTTCCTTCTTCCATGTCCTTATATAGACTTCCAGCACAAGGTGTGTCTTCCCACCTCAAGATCTGGGTCAAAGGCCTATTTCTCTTAGCCTTAAGATCTGGATCAAAGGCATATGTCTTCCTGCCTCAAAGGTCTGGACTAGAAGTGGATTCATCTCCTTCAAACCAAGCAGAAACTCTCTCACAGGTGTGCCCTCTATTTTTGGATTGTAGTTCATTCCAGATATAGTCAAGATGAGAACCAAGAATAGCCATCACAAAGGCCGAGCAAGCAAAAGGCAAAATGGTCTTCCTTCTGCTATGCTCTTTTGTATATGTGCTGCTACCAGAACACAACACCCACAGTCAGGGTGGGGCTTCCGGCATCAATCAAGGCAGTCAGGACACTTCCTCACATGACGATTTGTGGCAAGTTGACATTAAAACCAACCATATAATACCAATATAGTTCACCCAAATATGGCGTATACTTTCCATTAAAAACTAATGGGACCACACAAAAAAATCACCCGAGCTGCATTGGTGACACGATGTGCATTGACTTTCCATATTGAAGGAATAGTTTAGTATGTTACAGACCAATGGACCCCAGAAACCTTACTGAACTAGTCTCTGTTTTTATGTTTTCCTGACTCTCATGCATACCTCTAAGTATTTGCTATGAAATCCCTGCCTGGGAGGTCCAGTGAGCATGATGTCACTGTAGCTACCTATCAAGATATCAATCAAGATATCAAATGTGCTGAAACTGTTGAGTTTAAGGGATGTGAAATGTTATTGTGTCCAAATTTTGGAAAGTTGGGTTTCTGACCCTGCTATTTTTAGTCTTGTGGATAGATTAAAAAATCTCTCCCAGAACAGTGTTTGTCACTGGCAATAACTTTGTTGCTTTTTAACTGTGATTTGATTTAAATAAAGAGACACATGTGCTATAGCCTCTCCAATTAATGTCATCACCTGATTGAGTTATCAGTGATTTAGTGCCATCTCCATGCTCCAGTTGTCTTCTGGCAGACATCAAGTGGTAAATCAAACGAGTGTTTGACAGGAGTCCCCAGTCCTGTATCTTTCAAGTTGTTAATGGCAGCATTGAGTCCATGCTTTTATGCAAATACATGATACTACCTGTGCTGGCTATTATGTCAACTTACACCAGAGTCATCTGAGAGGAGGGAACCCCCGTTGAGAAAATGCTTCCATAAGATTGGGCTGTAGGGCATTTTCTTATTGCTTAATGGGATAAGGTTCAGCCTATTGTGGATGGTGCCATCCCTGGATTGGTGGTCTAGATTCTCTAAGAAAGCAGTATGTGCAAGTCATCAGGAGTAATCCAGTAAGCAGCACCCCTCCACGGCCTCTACATCAGCTCCTGCCTCCAGGTTCCAGCCCTGTTTGAGTTCCTGTCCTGACTTCCTTTAGTGATGAACGACAATGTGTAAGTGTAAGCCAAATAACCTCTTTCCTCCCCAACTTGATTTTTGGTCATGATGTTTCATCACAGCCATAGAAATCCTAAATCAGACACCAATTTTTAGTTTAATGTTTTGGAAAGGAGAGGGAGCCCTGGGAGCTTCTAGGTAACCTTTATTTTTCTAAGAACATTTATCATATGGCTCAAGAAGCCATTGTGGGTATTGTATCAGTTGATCCCTGTATGGAGGTAAGCTACCTGTGTGGAAAGAGCAGATGAAGTCCTGAGTGAGTGTGCATTATTGACATGAGCAGGGCTCATGGGAATTTGGCAAAGTGCCCCACCCCCATCCCAGAGATGAGGTTCAGAGGGATGGCAAAGCCTTCCTCTGGTAAGAGTGTTAATTACTGGCAGTGTGTGCAGGAAGTAGCATCTTCAGGCTCCTCTTTCTGATAGATACAGCCTGAGACTGCCCAGATATAGATACTTTAATAAGACTCCTCTAGATTATGCTGTACATAACGTGATAAGGTTCTGGGTCGCTGAGCGCTGTTCCGTTAGAGTGTGCACGGCGCACCTGACCCCAGGTTTTCTGTATGAATGTCTATGTGTCTGTCCTTTCTTCATTCCCTCACCACCATAGTCGGGTTTCTGGAACCAACCCAGTATTAGACTCCTGTGTATTCGTGTCATACACATAGAAACAAGAAAGGCATTTCTAGAATAGGTTCAGCATCCCAATAGACTGACCTTCGGTAAACTGAGATCATAACTCAGCATCTGCTTTCCCTAAAGTCTCACTTTGACCTGAGGTTGGATAAGTATGTTCTAGGTCCATGTATCCTTACATCAGAACCAGTGTAGAAGAAGACTCAATATCATAAACATGTCCATTATAGCCCATATTTATGTGATTTCTTGATTGATGGCTATTTTGGTGATAAAAGACCCTCTTAGTTAATAAGTTGAGTCAGTTAGATAGAAATACAGAAAAATGGATTTGATTGCCATTTCATATAATGTAGAACATTAGGCTCCAGACAAATCATAGAACTTGATATCTAAGGGAAAACAATATTTTTAGAAAAATGTGGAAGATATTCATAAGGTGAGAGGGGAAACTAAGAAAAAGAAGAGTAAGTGTTTTAATATGGGTGAAAATTATTTCAACGCTTCCCTATTTACTCATTAAACATGAAAGCAACATTATATAAAGCAAATCACACAAGGCCTCAAACATATTTCTTGCATTCTTCCCAATAGTACTTGGTAGAGTCACCATCAAGATATAAAGAAAGAGAAGACCATGGAGAACCACAAACAAAAGGCTCAACACAAGGAGAGCACTGTTGAAAACCCCAGCACGGCTGTGAGGAGAGGTCACCAGACAGCTGTTACGTGTTGGATGTAGTGTGCCTTCGGTGGGACCAGCACTGATGGAGACCGTTGACATGATGGACATGTGTCTGGGAGGATGAAGGTGCTGAAGTACCTGGAATGGTGAGTACGAGATGAGAGGGGGGAGAACTTCACGTAATAATTTGACATGATCTTGATTCACCTCAGAGACAAACTTCCAGGCACACCTGTGCAGAAGTGTGTATTAGATTTGCTTCCGGGCGTAACCTGGACTGAGGTTTTATATTGAGAACAAAGGAGAAAGTGAGCTAAGCAGTAGTATTCCTCACTTTCTGCTTTCTGACTGTGGGTACAACGTGATTATCTGACTCATCCTTTTGGTTCCACGATTTCCCCGCAATGATGGTTTACAGCCTTAAACTGTGAACCCAAATCACCCTTTCCTTCCTTAACTTGCTCTGGGCAGTTTTGTCCCAGAAATCAGACAAGTAACTAATACACTAGATAATCTCACAGTAGTAGGATGGAAGGCAGGAAATATATCCTTGCCTGTGTGTAGTAGGGAGGCCACTTGTTTGTTTCCTGGCTACCTAGACTCCCAAAATACCCGCACAAAAACTGTATTCATTAAATCACTGCACACCACCTGTGGTTACTCAAGGAGGGAAGAGAGTCGGCCTCACTTCTGATGTAGGTAGTTCTTACTAGTGAACAATAAAAATGTGAATTCCCTCCTTTGGAGTGGACTTGAGGTCCAATTAGACAGCTGTGGGTTACCCCGAAGATGTAACTGTCACCGTTCTGAATATCACCGTTGGGAGTATCTTGTCATGTTGGTTGTTGTGGTGGCTCATAGACTTTACCTTTGGACTATTTGATTCTTTTTCTGATACTCCAGAAGTTAGTCCCCAGGGAGGAGGGTTCCAGGTCAGTTCCAGCTTAATTCCTCCCAGGGGAATCTTTATTCACATCATGAACCTAGAAACAGAGCTACTTGAAGACCTAAACTCCATGTGCTCCATTAGATGTACCTCCAGTGACCCAAAGTCTTCCCAGAAGGCTCCAGTTCTTAAAATTAGACAGCACACTCTAGCATTGCCAACCTTCAGAACACAGGCAGTTGGAGGACATTCACCATATTCAAGCCACAGCACTAGCCCTCAGAGAAATGCAGATTAAGATGTCAAATGATGCTAACACACATATTAGAATTGCTAAATTGAAGAAGTCCATTTAGGTCAAGCGCTGTCAAGGATAGGGCTAACAGAACACTTATGCGATACTAATGGGAATGTAATTGGTACCATACACTTTGGAAATTGTTTGAAAGCGTTTATTTAAACAATATGTTTGTGTCCCATGACAGTAATTGGTATATATGCAAAAATGTGCACACATTTTCCTCTAAAGACAGAAAAATAACAATAATCATGAGAAATCAGTGAGTAGATAAGATGTTTGAATTCTGAGTGGGCCACTACCACCCAACATACCCATCTCCTCTATGTGAGTCCCTTTGAACTTCCACATCAAAACTTGATACATTTTTACTATTATACCACACTTTTATTATTTTTTGTTATGATCTGTCCTTCCAGAGAGTAGTTGTGTTTCTTGTCTTATGGCAGAAATCAAAAACTGAAACTTGAGACTACAACAATGGCTGAAGTTGCCTCCTGAATCCTGTAGTGGCTGACTTTCATATATCTGCTCTTATCTTGGCCCTTCTAAAGGAAAATCCCTTTTATGGTTTTGCTTTACTTTCCCCAGCAACCCTTGCTTTTTTCCTGTAAAATTTCCTCAAATCCCTTCAGATCTATTCTATAGCAACATGATAGTGTGTGGAGATGGCTCCTGGCCCTTTGGTTTATGGATAGAATCCCCTAGGAGGAAATATGTACATATTTGGTTTTCTGCCAAGAGGCATCACAGACCACTGCTAAACCCTTTAGTACGTTAGGCATATATGCAGAACACCCTTCAAGTCCCAGGACAAGCAGTTCCACAGCTGAATGTATAAGCTTTTTGCTCATTCATTCTATCCTACCTCTTCCTGTGACACACATGCAGAACTCAGCGAGTAAATAGAACACTGATGTCCCCACAGTCACGATACTCTCTAGTGCACATAACCTTAGGTCTTATCCTGTCACTGCTCTTGAGGCAGTGGGACCTGGAAGAATGAAGCCCACAAATGAGGTGGATTGAAATCACATGCAATCACCAATTTTCTTCAGAGCCTTAGACAACTTATAGTGAGGGCTAAGAAAGGTCACCTGAGCAAAGTTGTCATGAGTTCAAACTGTAGACAATCCTTAGCACATACAAGTTGTATGTGGCAAAAACATGTCTGTCCCTAGAGTCCAATAAAGAATGGGTAAAATATTGGGCAGCATCAACAAGCAATAATGAATAACACGAAGTAAACTCACCCCATTCGCTACTCCTTGGAGGAACACGAGAACATATTCCAAGAATAATTCTGTGTTTTGAAGAGACCGAGTTCGTAAGTCTTTGCCTTATTTTCTTGGAGTGCTCTTACAAGCACTCAGAATTCTCCTCATCTGACTCCATGCCTGGACCATGTTCCAACATCATACCCTTTATTTTGTGGCTTTGGAGGACTATCATTTTTCTAGCTCTTAATTTCTTTCTGCTAGTCCTAGTGGGTGGCTCTCCTTGGGGTGCCACTTTTCTATTGCTTCATATCGAAGGTGAAGAGAGAACCAAGAAGCTATTTTGAGATGAAAACATGGATTGTTGGCTGTGTTTATGGCTCATTTCTGTTCACCAACTTCACAACGTGTGGTGTGCCACCTCATAGTTGGGTAAATATTTAAATTTGGGAATCTTGAGAGCATTGTTTTGAAATGCAAATATTATTCTGCTTTTTTCCCTTAATTGTCAGTGTAATAATAATCCCATTGTTGTTTGGGAATATAAGAGACTGGAATAATTTGAAAGATTAATAAATAATAAAGTATCTCAGTAGAAAGTTGTAAACAATTTTTGCTCCCAAAAGTGATCCATTCGGGTTCTGCTTCATTTCAGTCTGGTTTTCACTCATACTTAGACCAAAAGGCCATATTTGCTATTCATTGCCTTTAGGGTCTGATCTCAGGCCTCAGAGGAGGTTTGCTGTATATGGTCTCCTAATTTTCACACTTTTTAAAAGAGGCTATTGTGATCAGATGTGATTGTTAAACTGGTAACGGGACACAGCCTAGAAGCACCCTGGAAGACATCTCAATGAGGCATTATCTAGACCATGTTGGCCTGCCGGATTTGATACGGTTGCCTTAACTAGTATGGGAAGAGTCAGAGTGAAAGTGGGGGTCACCACTCCTTGGTTTGGGGCCCTGGACTGTATAAGTGGAGAGAAAGCTAGCTGAGTGTCAGACATGCATGTCTTCATTTCTTTTTGCTCCTTATGGAAGATGGAAGATGCGATGCGACCAGCTGTTTCCAGCTGTGGTGACTTCCCCACAGCGACGGACTGTAAAAAGGAATTGTGAGCTAACTCCCACCCTTTCTCTCCTAAGCTGCTTTTTATTGGAATAATTTTTATCACCACAGCAGAAATCTAATCGACAGTGGGCCTAGGAACCGTGGCGAAATGTGTCTTCAGTGTCGCGCAGTATCCACAGGGACCGACCCTTGTCCTTTCTCGTCCTTCTTTGTCTCAGGAAGTGTGGGGTATTAGGAGACACCTCTGCCAGGAGCACTGAGCTGGTTCAGAGCTGGCGTTTGGAGCTTTGTGCTCTGTGGCGCTAGGCTTGTTACCATCTGTTAACAGATCTGCTGCTGTTTACAAGAGTAGTTTCTTCTCTCCCTCTGGGCCTATCTAACCTCCGGGTCCTGGATTTCTGGGATTCGGAGTCTTCAATGAGATGAAATGGGTACTGTGGTCTGGATGCTTCTTGCTTTCTCATTTAAAGGAGCAGTCTTATCAGAAACTTCCGGGCGTTACATACTTCAGGATTTCCAAATCGCTACTGGGTACGCTGGTGGTCAAAAACTTTTCATGTTGAGGGGCCATATTGTACTCATTTTGGGCTTTACACTTCACGGAACCTCTGCCCATGACTCTTGGATCATTTTAGTTCTATATCTCCCATTTGCCCTGGGTTTGAGAAAGCAATACAGTAAACAACAGAAACAGAACCCTGGCTGTTTCTCAGTGCGGGAGCTCAGTGAATTATCACAGTGACGTTGGAAGTCCATTAGGAAGCCATTCTCCCACTCTTGTATTTACATCTTGACTCTTGGACCACTTAAAGTGATTCTGAGGGCTGCATTTCCAATCCGTGAATATGTGCTAGAAACGGAGACAAGACATCTTCCAGGAAGAACAGATGCCTCGGAATGGTACTCATCACCGGTCCAATCGTTGCCTCTGAGGGCAAGGGGCGAACACCCTGTGCGTTTCTTTAGATGAAGCTTTTGCTGTTTGAGGTGTAGGGAGTGTATTTGCTGATAGCCAGGGATGTTCAGCCTATTTTTCAAGCTTGAGCAAACACAGCCTTAAGTTGGGCCACGCTCGGTTGATTTATGACTCAGGAATGCTAAATTCCTGCACTGGAATCTGACCAGCGGTTACATTGTTCTGCACGCTGCCTGCAGCTTCCTACATAGATAATTACCAGAGGCTAATTTAAAGATGCCAGCAGGAACGGAAATGGAGGGAATGGCTGCCCACAGCGCCAGGAATTGAATTTTATCAGGAGTCACAGAGAACCATGTTTGTTCTCAAGGGAAAAAAAACTTCCAGAAGAGTGACTAGTTAAGGACTCTGGCAGCCAAATGAGTTATCCAGCAAGCAGAGCAGGGTTTAAAGCATTGCGTGAGACTTGCACAATCTGCATTAAACCCCACATTTCCTCACTTCATAAGTAGATACCTTCGTGATTTTCTAAAAAAAATCTCTGTAAAGTCTCAATTCCCCATCAGTGTCATCCAAACAATAGTCAAATCCTCAAAGTTGTGATAACTATATTAAAAAATGTACACCTCTTATCTCAGTGTCTGGGACCATAACGGCCTATAAAAGCCCTCACTAATTTCTAGTTTGTACCTCCCATCAAGTGGTTATCCTAAATATTGTCCTTCACTCACCCCTCTTGAATATTTTATTTTATTTGTCCAAAAGTTACTGGAGATTTTTGTGAGTTTGCTTGCCTTACAGAATACAAAATGGAGGTTTGTAAATTTCAGTGAATGGCCCAAGGTTAGGGAATAACGGAAGTAGACTTGAAATAATTTTTCTCTTAAGATAGTTTTTACTGTTTGACAGTTTTATGAACATATGTGATGAGCCTTAGAATCCTTTCCACCGCCCATCTCCCATGCCCCGCCTCCTCTGCCTTCTCCTGCTGGGACCTCCTCTCAGCGAATCATCTTCTGTCATGTCTTCTTGTGTGAGGCTCACTGGGCTTAATTATAGTTCTCGCCTAAGCGTGGGTGGAAGGTTATTTGCTAGAGCAAGGGTAACTTATCAGCGGCTGCACACTGAAGGAAATGACACTCCCTCCCCAGCAGCCATTAACTGCCAACTGTCCATTGCAGGAAGCTCATGAGCCCCTCCCACATACATCTGTGAGGGGATGCTGAGGGGCTGTCTTGTGCAGGTTATGTGAAGATAGCCACAATCGCAGGGAGTTAGTGAGTGTCATGGCTATGTCCTATCCAAAAGACATCTTTGCTCTGCATCTTCCATCCTTTGACTCTCTTCTATAACACTCCCTGAGTCGTGATGGGGGTGATACAGCTATCCCATTTAGGACTGATGACGACACCATCATTTATTAGCAACATTGCAGCCTGTCCCAGGTTTCTTTACTAACTGCTACCTCCTGAAGTAAGCTTCTTGGATGAAGGAAGGTTGGACACAGCAATAATCTATGGTTATAAAACATGAGCACTTAGAAGGCAGCTTGGCAGTATGACCATTTAGCAAAACATTAGTAGTGGCTTCCCCCAAGGACCAGGACCTCCAAAATCATGGACTCTCTGTCAGGTTTGTAGGAACAGGCATGAGCTCCTTTCTGTGGAGCAAAACCCAAATCCAATCAAGAAGTTGCTGGTTATCTCCACAACAGTCATGTGACTGTTGGACCAGAGGGCACACGTTGTCTGGGAGTTTACTTATAACTTGCAGGACTCAGGTTGGGGAGGTCTGTTGGTCACTTTTCTCCTCTAGCAGCCTGTACATCACCTTATGGCACTGTGAAGCCCAACCAATAGGAAAGAAGTTCCCAACTTAGTTCATGTAGCCTAACCAATAGGGAAGAAGCTTCCAACTCAGTTCATGTTTGATTTCTTTATGTCCTGTGACCAAAGTACGCAGTGTCTTAAGCAAAATAATCTTACCATCAAGTTCTGGTGAGTAGCCAAGAGCAATGGCAATATCTTGTCTTGTCTGGGTAGTATGTGGGGACTCCTTAGACAATAGCTCGCAGGTAGGTGTCCAACATCTGGAACTAGTAGTTTTGTTTAATAGCCTCTGGCTTCTGGGATGAGCATTATCCATCCATGGAAGGCACCTGCATCCAAACTCTCTTATATTTTTAAATAAGCTTATAAAACAGTAGATTTCCATATGACTTTTTCATAGATTATTAGTTTTGGTTACCTTCTCCTCCTGCCTGTTCCTCATCCCTATTCTCCCACAGACCTTTCTGCTTAAACCTCCCCACCTTTCTCTCTACTTTCATGCTGTATGGGTTCTTCTATCCCCTCTCCCTTAAGGCTGCTTTCCTTCTACCCTCACTCCAATGCTCTCTCCAGCTTTCTGGTCTTTCCCAGCATTCAATGTTAAATGTAAATTTGTAGCTAGCATCTGTTGTAGTGGTTTGAATGAGCGTGGCTTCTCTGTGTTCAATGAATTGTGTAGGTGTTGTCTTTAGCAACATGGCCTTATCGTCAGTTTGTGGAG
The DNA here is from genome assembly GCA_028555095.1 of Dicrostonyx torquatus. NCBI lineage: Eukaryota > Metazoa > Chordata > Mammalia > Rodentia > Cricetidae > Dicrostonyx > Dicrostonyx torquatus. The sequence goes on from JAQHUG010000072.1 coordinate 6,643,232, forward strand.
AGCCACAAGAAAGCCTTGGCAACAACCTGGGTTGTTGGGGGGGTTCCTATGAGTCCCCTTTGGTAAAGAACTCCATTAGATATAACCCATTCCTGTTACTAGAAGCTTCATTTGGTGACAAGGGATGGTTATTTGGGGTTCTGTCTCTTTTGTTATTTGACAATTCCATTTAAATCACCTTCATATATATATACCATATTAGGTTTCCATACTACTCCTTAAATGGTCCTTATTTTATCTATCCTGTCCCATATTTACTTATACTCCCCCCTCTTCTCTCACTCCCTGTCTGATCCTCCCATTCCAGTTCCTACCCTCTAATCATCTATCTGTAACTATCTACTTTATTTCTCTTTTCTGGGAGATCCAACCCTCCCCCTAGTCCCTTATAATACCTAACCCCTGTGGTTATTTGGATTGTAGTTTGCTTATCAGTGACTTAACGGCTAACATTCACATATAAGCAGATGCATACCATATTTGTCTTTCTGTGTCTGTTACCCCATTCAGGATGATTTTTCTAGTTCCATCCATCTACTTGTGGTTTCATTTTTTTTTAAAAAAATGGTTGAGTAATATTTCATTGTAAAGCTTCTGAGGAATTGTTATACTGATTTCCGTAGTGGCTGTACAAGTTTGCACTCCCACCAGCAATAGATGAGTCTTCTTAGTCCACACCCTGAGACATCATTTATTTTATTGATCTTGGCCATTCTGATAGGTGTAAACGGAGGCTGTTCTTTGTTTCCAAGCCACCCAAACCTGGATAATCATACAGAAACTATATCAATTACAACACTGCTTGGCCAACAGCTTAGGCATCTTTCTAGTTAACTCTTATCTCTTAAATTAACCAGTTTCTTTTAATCTATTTATTGCCACAAGGTTGTGACTTACTGGTAAGTTTCCAGCCTGGCGTCTTTCTCCTTTGGCAGCTATATGGTGTCTTCTTGACTTTGCCCACTCTCTCTTTCTATCTCTGTTCAGATTTCCCACCTGGCTATATTCTGCCCTGCCATAGATCAAAGAAGATTCTTTACTAACATATCAGAATAAAACATATTCATAGCATATAGAGGTGAAATCTCACTCATCTTCCTTTTCCTGTTTAGATAAAATGGAAGGTTTTAACTTTAACATAGTAAACTTATGTGTAACAAAACAGATACCAAGCAAGAATCACAGTTACAATATTTAGTCCATTTGCATTTGGTAAATTAAGGAAAATACTCCATCATCTATCCTATCTTTGTGAGTCTAAAGTTTTATATCTAATTGATCTTTTATTATAACTAAGAAAAATTATAATTATAACTATCTGTCTTCAATTCCATCAAAGACACCAGAAGGATATCATATTACCTAAGTAAATAGGAAGTACATTGTAAGCAACATCCAAAACTCTAGAATTGACAAATAGTGTCCTGCTTAGATAGTCACCCAAAGTTCTTCTGTAATGTTGGGGCATCCATCTTCAGCCTATAGGCCCATAGTGTCCAGCAGAATTTTCCATGAAGTAGGAATTTTCTTCTGTGTCCTGAAGAATGTCTGTAGACTCTTTCATGAAGCAGAAACCCTGAAGGACCATCTCACCTTTAGGCAACTTCAGCTGTCATTTTTCTGTGAGTCTTGCATGCCTAGTTCATACAGCATACCATCAAGCAGTCCAGACAAGAGCAGTTTCTTGCCCAAATGGCTAGCTTTGTTACATTGAAGACAAATTTCATAATGAGTTTCTTCAATGTCCATTAACTGAAGTAATTGGTGCTTCCAGAGTCAGACATATCTTACTGTCGAGAAATTCTAAGTTCTTAAAACCTTTTAAATGCCATATTCCATAGGTTCTTGAAATGTTGAAAATTATCTATCTAACTGAAATCTATCTCTGTATATCTAAAAAAAACCTAACATGACTACAGGTTTGATTATCACTAATGACTATCCATTAATCTGTAATTTCTAACTATATATTACATTTTAAAATGAGCTGCACAAACACAATATCTTAAATAAGAGTGGAAACACATGTACATAGTGCAACAAAATTGACCTTAAACCTTTGTCAATAAACCAAGATCCATACCAATGCAAAGTATTCATCTCTATCATATCCCCCTTTAAATGTAAACAAGCATTTACAAACAATCATTTTGGGAATTTGGGAGTAGCTTTTCTCAAACTATTTACTGCTGTTTGTTGGGCAAAGAATTTTTAGGGTTCATGAAGACCTTTCAGGGAGTCTTGTTCCATTAAACCACATTTGTTTACTGAGGTTTCTGTCCTGCCTGGTCCCACAGCCATTCAGTCCCAAAGAAACACACAGAGGTCCACATTAGCTATAAACTGATTGGCCTATTAGCTCAGGTTTCCTATTAACTCTTATAATTTACAGTAACTTGTAATTCTTGTCTGTGTTAGCCATGTGGCTTGGTACCTTTTATCAGCGAGACATTCTCATCATGCTTCCTCTATGTCTGGGTGATGACTGCAGACTGACCTTTCCTCTTCTCAGAATTCTCTAGTTCTTGTTGTCCTGCCTCTATTTCCTGCCTGGTCACCCTGCCTATACTTCCTACCTGGCTACTGGCCAATCAGCATTTTATTAATATATAAGTAACAAATCTTTACAGGGCACAAGACCATTGTCCCACATCACACATTAGCCTGGAAGGAATCCACAGGTTCTCATATTCTATGGAAACAAAAGCAGAACCTCTTTTCTAAAGCAACATATCCTTAGATCCAAATTTTGAAGTGAAGATACTTTTATGTTTGTTTAACTTAGTAGCTCCCAGACTCAAATGTCTCTCTACAGTCAAAAAAATTGAAGAAAACACAATAATATACATAATCCAGACTCTCTGTGTATTTGAGGCTATTGTTCTTTACTCCTTTAATCTATGACCATCCGTATTCTTTTATATTACTTTTATTGCCTCTATACTCTTTTTCCTTTCTCTCCCAAGCCTACATACATTCTTAAAACACACTGTGACCCGTTCAAAGGTTTATTTTTGTCTGAATCTGTCTTTATTGTGTATCTGTAATCAGTTTCTGATCAGGAGAGCCTTTTTTTTTTTTTAAAAAAAAATAAGCTAAATGGGCATGGCTAGGACCAACTCCATGGGCCTGCCTGTTTGCTCCACCCAGTCCTTCATGGCAAGCCATGGTCACCACCCCAGCTCCAGGGACGTAGGGGGTCTATGTCACCATTAAGTAATTTGTAACATGCTGCTCAAGACACCATTTAACTGGTATGTAACTGCACCAGCACGAACCAGGAAGCCAGCTCTTAAAGGAGCCATGTAATTTTTGCTGCTAATGGTGAATCAGGAAGCCTTCTCTAAAAGGAATTGCACCTCTGCTTGCCTCTAACAAACAGAGCCCACCTGAGAAAATGTTGCTACCAAAAAGCTGTGGTTAACTCTGTTCTTTTGTGTCTAGAATCCCTTCCCAAGCTCTCTCGGGTTTTATATGGATGTAGCTGACCCATGTTGGTCCCAGATTGGTGTAAGATGAAATGCCAAAGCTGTTTGGATTTGCATTTCTTTGATGACTGTGGATGCTGAGCATTTCTTTAAAAGTGTTTTTTAGCCATTTGAGCCTTCTCTCTTGAGAAGTTTTTACTTGTTTTCATTCTATCTACCTTTTTGAGTTCTTTATATATTTGAGCTATTAGCCCTGTATTGGATGCATTGGTAAAAGTATTTTCCCATTTTGTAGGTCACTGATTTATCCAAGTGATGGTGGCCTTTGCTGTACAGAAGCTGTTCAGTTTCATGAGGCCCCATTTATTAATTGTTGATCTTAGTGCCTGCACTATCAATATTCTACTCAGAAAGTCTTTTCTTGTGCAATAAGTTTAAGGTATCCCCCACCTGCTCTTCCATCATATTCATATCTGGCCTTATGTTGGGATCTTTGATCCATTTGGAGTTGGGTCTTGTCCAGGGATAAATCAGATTTATTTGCACTCTTCTTTATGTAGCCAACCAATTGCACCTTTGTTGAAGATGCTGTCATTGATATAATTTTTTGACAATATTGTTAATTAGAATTAAAGGCAGATGTATGATTGTAATTATTGTCAAGACTAGGCTCTTTGCATCTGTAAACACCCTTGTGACATGTATTTGATGGCCAGTGCAGAATACCTTGGGAAATTATACACACTGTCATTGGAGAATGGGGCCCATGGGGTTTAGAACTTGGACAAAAGATAAAAGCATATGATAAATTAGCTATGCAAGCAGCTAAGTGTGTAAATAAATTCCTCTCTTTCCCAGTGAAGAACTACATAGCCAAATTTACTTATATCTGAGAACAATATGTCAAAACCAGACATATATATTCTTCTCCTTAATAAATAAACAATCTCAAAATGGGTAATTCTGTTTAATGTGAGATATTATTGCATAAAAGAAAATGTAGCTGGGTGGTGGTGGCACATGCTTTTAATCCCAGCACTTGGGAGGCAGAGGCAGGTGGATCTCTGTGAGTTCAAGGCCAACCAAGTCTATAAGAGCTAGTTCCAGGACTGGCTCTAAAGCAAAAAAAAAAAAAAAAAAGAAAGGAAGAAAGAATGTATGAGTACCCTGAATTAGGCAGTCGACTTAAGCAATGACTTTCTATATTAAAGGTCACTACATTTCATCCACATAGCATTGCAGTTAAATAAGCAGGTTGTGTAGTCAAACAGATTTACTTTGATTTTTGTCCTTTACTATTTTTACTGTGCGACCTTCAAGAGGTCCTTAGCTCTCTAGGCCTCTGTCTGAACTCAGTGGTTCTCAGAAGCCAAACGACATTTGACAATGCCTGAAGGTGTGTGTGTATGTGTGCATGTGTATGTGTGTGCGTGTGTATTTATTCATCTGGAGGGTGGGTAGGAGGAAGGGAAATATATGTGCCTTTAAAGCGGTCAGAAGTCAGCATTAGATGTCTTCCTCTATTGTTTTCCA
>JAQHUG010000072.1:6655743-6678154 GCA_028555095.1 Dicrostonyx torquatus
ATACAGCCATTACACTTAATTTAGAGGTAGTACTGAGCACCACTGAAAGCAAAATGAATATCCATTTTATGCTAGACAGTTACAGATTCTGATACATTGACTAAAGTTTCTAGTGAATAGTTAGTAACATAGTTAACACTAGGATACTAGTAAACTGTTTCCTCTGATTAGTTACTCTGCAGTGTGTGCATTTACTCTTTCTTTGTTAACTACTATGTGCTTTGTGTTTAAGAACATGCTCACTACTAGGACTCAAGCAACTGAAACATTAGAAGTTCCCAACAAACAGTAAATATCAAATAGATAAAAACAATACAGATAATATCATGTTCACCAAACAAACGGATGCCCTGGAGGGAACACTGAGAGAAACGAACAATGGGGCAAAGCTGTGATGCTAAAAGCAGCTAAACACGATATCATAAAAGGAGCATTGACAGTCATCGGACAAGTTGTGTGACTGTGAAGTCAGCTGCATCATAGCTCCTGTTTTCAGTAGGATGGCCTGCTGGCAGGCCCTGGTGCATGGGGAGAATGCTGCCTAAGCTGAGGCTCACAGACCCCAGTGCATGGGGAGAATGCTGCCTAAGCTGAGGGATGATTTAATGTGAGCTCCGGAAAGTCAATTTCTCTTAATGAAGGTAGATGTAGTTTAGGCACAACTACATTAAATTCGTATTTTTTATAGTAAGATAACAATGAAGCTGATTATGCCATACATCCGCTTGACAACTTTTAGTGGAGTCCTTTACCATTCAAATTAAACTAAATCCAACTTTGAGGGAGTGTGTGTGTGTATGTGTGTGCGTGTGCACATGTACGTGTACATGTGCACGTGAGTGCATGTGTGTGCTTGTGCCTGTATTTGAGATTAAGCCCAGGACCTCATGTATGATAACCCTCACTCTACCATTGAGTTGTGCCCCCTTAGCTCCCGAATCCTTGGCAGAACCTAGATAGTTGATAGCTGTGGAAGATGAACACATGCCACTGGCTTCTACCTCTCGCTGCCCTTCAGCTTGCGCTTTCTGTGGGGAGCTTTCAGATCTTCAGGTCTCTAAGGGTCACATTCCTTTTTCTCTCTGTCTCATCCCCACAGATGTCATCTCCATTTGGAATGTTCTCCTTCACCCTGGTCCCTAAGTCCTCTGGCAGACACACCCATCTCATCTCCAGCTTCTGCCTCTTCAGCGTCTACATTCGTCTTTTGTCTCATGGTTAAGTTTTAGTTCTCAAGTGTCTCAGTAAGGCCATCTAAATTCCCAAATAAAAATCTATATTCTCCAAACAAAAACGAAACTGCTTGAAACACAGCCCTGAGCATTTTCTCAGCGGTGTGTGGTTGGGGAGGATTCACTGTCTACTGAACCATAGACTTTCATTCATAGCTTGGGTTTTTCACGGCTTATGCTGGTTTACAGCTGAGCAGAGCCACACAAACAATAATAGGAAAACAAATGGAATCGATAAGGAGTGAAAATGAAGGAGGCAGAGTGCTCGCCTGAGTTCAGACCCTGCGACTAGTCCACGTGGCGGCTTTGATTATTCTCCTCCAGTTTTGTGAGATGGCCGAGGGCTGATCTCTTTCCATGTGTGACCCTGGCTGCCATAGCTTAATCAGTATATTTGTGCTGTTATCATCTCTAAGCGAATTACTCTGGCATTAAAAAAACAGTCTTTCATAAATGAAATATAATTTACCTCTCTAGAATAATACTTGGACTGTCTCTTTAGAATGTAAAAACATAAAAATAATTTTAACCCTGGTGCTTAAGAAGCAGTGTTGACAACTCAGCCTGTGATAGCAGGAGTCCATTTTGGCTTGAATTCTGACTTCTCTGGATCTTTCAGTGGTACTATTAGAAAGTAACCTATACTACTATGCCAAATTGTCAGTGACTCTTTCTTTAAATATAGGAGGTTTATGAACAAATTCCAATGCTGTTTGAATTTTATTGGAACCTTACTCCTTAAAATTATTTTGGGAGGCAGAGGCAGGCGGATCTCTGTGAGTTCGAGGCCAGCCTGCTCTACAAGAGCTAGTTCCAGAACAGGCTCCAAAGCTACAAAGAAACCCTGTCTCAGCAAACAAACAAACAAACAAAAAAGAAGTTCAACTTTTTGCACAAGACATTAGACTGCCTAGATAGATTATGATATTTAAAGAAGCATGCTAGAGCAACAGTTCTCAACCTGTGGGTCGTGACCCCTTTGGGGCCAAATGACCCTTTCCCAGGGGTCATATATCAGAGATCCTGAATATCAGATATTTACATTATGATTCATAACAGTAGTAAATTGACAGTTGTGGAGCAACAATGAAATACTTTTATGCTGGTGTGGGGGGAGTCACCACAACATAAGGAACAGTATTAAAGGGTGGCAGCCTTAGAAAGGTTGAGAACCACTTTAGAGGTTAGAAGATAAGGAAATAAGCTTTCCATACAGTAGAGAAATGCATCTAAGACATGGGTGCTGAAGGTAAAATATAGAATATTAGAGATAGTCTACATGGAAGCCAGAGATGGCTCAGGGGTTAAGAGCACGGCCTCCTCTCCCAACTGCACATGCTCCTGACTGCACATCCTCTTCATGGTGGTTTCTAGCAGTCTGCAGCTGTCAGGGATGAAGAGCAAGGGGTGTTGAATAGTCAGCCTCTTTCCTTTTAGCCGCGTGACTCTGGAATTACTGGCTGTAATAGCGTAAGCAAGACTACCTCATTGACAGAGTGGGCTGTTGGTACCTCACTCAGATCAAAAATTCAGAGTGCCAGAAAAGACCATTTGTGATTTATTGGAAGCCACAGGGAAACTAGATAGGGAACAAGTAAACAAATCTCAGAGGTGTAATTCTGTATCTCATATCCTTTGAATGAAAATAGAGTCAGACTACTTTAAATTTTTTTCCTACTAGTTAAGTTAATAATTGCTTAGAATAATTAATTTTACATTTATTAAATTACAAAACATAAATATCGTAACCCCGTGTTTGATTCCTAATAAATCCCCCAAGTTCTCAGACTCCTTGATTAGGAATGTCCAAATACTTGGAATATGTTAACCCTAGATTCTACAGAATGGTTCTAGTGGAATATATTTAAAAAAAAACTATTGCCAAATTCTAGCTTTGAAACATGATATTTAAGAATTTTGTGCTTTGACTTTTAGATTAGAATAAAAAGCACATTTGGGTGCTGGAGAGATGGCTCAGTGTTTAAGAACTTGCAGAAGACCTGGGTTCCAGTCCCAGTCCCCACACAGCAGCTCACAGCTGCCTGTAACTCTAGCTTCAGGTGATCCAGTGCTGTTTCTGGGCTCTTTGGGTACTAGGCTCACATATGATGCAATACGTATGTGCAGGCAAAATATTCATACACATAAAAATACTAAAGATACATTTGGACACACAGGTACATTGCACATTTCATTGTGGGCAAAGATCTTTTTAAAGGGGATTTTACTTGTTTATTTGTTTACCTAGTAGTACTGGAGGTTGTGCAGAAAGCCTTGTGTATGTAAGGCAAGCACTCTTGTACTGAGCCACATCCCTCAGACTATCTGTTTCTGACCTCTACAGTTTGCTCTAAAATGTTTTGAGTATTTAAATACTTAGAATTAAATAAACTGACAAGTAGTAGCTGTTGTAGCAATAAAAGGAGACGTAGAAACTACATCAAAATCACAGTATCAAAGAACAAAGATTTTTACCATTTGTAAAAAGAAAGGGGTAGCATAAGTCCATGCTCAAGAAGACAGCTGGTTGGTTGAGTTCATTTGAAATGAACTCCTTAAGTCATGGAGAACACCATTTTTTTTTTTTTTGGTTTTTTGAGACAGGGTTTCTCAGTAGCTTTGGAGCCTGTCCTGGAACTAGCTTTTGTAGACCAGGCTGGTCTCGAACTCACAGAAATCTGCCTGCCTCTGCCTCCCGAGTGCTGGGATTAAAGGCGTGCGCCACCACTGCCTGGCACCATTTTGTTTAATACTGCAATTTCAAGAGTTCAGAGAAACATACTGGTAGCCAAGAGGGTTGGAGGGGTTTCAGAATGGAAGCTACCAGTATAATTGTCATTCAGCTGTGGTAACTGCTCAACTCAAAGAAAAAAGTGTAATCAATGTGAACAAGAGCCTTCATTGTCAGTAACAATGGACTGGTTGTGAGCTTGAGAGAAATGCCCAGTGGTTAGTAGTCCTACTGTCTGAGAAGAGCCAAAGTGATTTCTCTGCCAATAAAGTCATTCATAAATAGTTTTAGTTTAGTTTACGCTGGAGTTCTATGTATCACTGGACGCTTTACATTTTAGTTATCATGTTTTCCATATTTTTGAGGAATCATTGGCAAAAAGGAATGCTGTGTACTTAAGGTGAACTACCTGTGTTATGGGTGCATGCTGCGATACGATCATGCTAACAGCTGGTACTGTGTGGTCACCTAAGACCTTAGAAAATTTCAAGTACACAAAGAGCTTACCAAAGAGTTACACTAGGACATGAGCAATAAATATGATAAATCTTTCCAAACATTGCATGAAATAATTACAATTATTGGAAAAAAGAATTTATAGGGTTAGAAAAATAGAAATAAAATATTGGGCAACAATTGAGAAGTTGAAAAGGGTAGCTGGAGTGAAAAATGCTCTAAGGCTCTCATCTTATTTAGTATTGATTGCATTTGGACTTTGCAAATTTAATCAAGAATATTAAAATCTTTAGGGTAATTAGGTAAAAAAAGAAATATAGTGAAACATTTTCCAAAGTTATAAAAGGAAAAATATGGGAAACCAAAATTAAAACCCTTAGTCTATCCAAAAATGGCTAGAAGGAGTTGGTGTAAGTCCACAGGGGTGAGGGAACCTCAATTAAATAAAGGCAACATACTATTGGCCTGCGGGTCTTTTTCTAGTCTGTGTGTCTTTTTCTTGACTAATTATTGACCCCTGGGATGGTGGTCCTGATGTATAAGAAAGCAGATTGATGAAGACATGGGGAACAAGCCACTACGGAGTATTCCTCTATAGTCTGTGCTTGAGTTCTGCCTCCAGGGTCCTACCTTGTTTAACTATGCTCTGATGTGGAAGCCCAGTAAACCTTTCCTTCCCCAAGTTACTTTGGGTCATGATGTCAATCACAGCAACGGAAAGCAAACAAAAGCCATAGACTAAGTACTTTTTAAAACAGATGTAAAACATTTTTAGAGATAAAGACCATATTCATTGATAAAGTTTTAGGTCATTAAGTAGATATAACCGCCCATTTTAATGTTCCTAACCACACAACTTTGAAATCTATGAAACAAAACATATGCATTGTGATGAGTTATGAAAAAAATATGCAGTCGTAGTGAATATTTTATCTCATTTCTTTATCTAATGTCAAACACACATTGGTGAAAATATAAATGACTTAAACTATGTAATTGTTATAACTTTTAAAATGTCAATGGCTCCAGACAATCTAGGTTTATTTTTCTGTTTAAATATAGTCTAACACAGGTGTTCTTAATTGGTAGGCAGGCATGTGGAGGTTATGTACAATATAGTCATACAGAGACCCAGGCCAACAGATGGTGTAACATGCCATTTCTAGGACCATACTGAGCATCAAACTCTAGCCAGCAGACAAGGAGAGAAAGTATAAGAGATCTCATGGGGAGTTTATATGAGATGGGTTGAAAGTGGCTTGTTTCACTTTTGTCTATATTCGTTTGTAAGAGCTCAAGCATATGGATACAACCAATTGCAAGGAAGATTGAGAAACTCATGGCTGTCTAGGCGTAAGATCAACATTTTAAATAGGGAAATTTCATTTTTGTGTAGAATATTCATTCAAAGAGTTAAGAAACTAAAAAAATGATGGTGTCCTGTATAATAGCAACAAGTGTGTGGAGGGCCAGAAATAATTCTAATAAAAGATAAGCAGTTTTCTTGGGAGACGTTTAGAGAAGTTATACACAGAAAGATAAACTATGTTTATAGAAGCATCTATTCTCCATCAAATAATATGTAGGATCAGTAGAGGAAACTGAGGAGACAACGGTCCCCATTGGAGTTTCTGTAGAATTTGGCAAACTGACTCCAAAATTTGTATGAAAGATCAAAGAGTACAGAAAAGTCAAGATACTCCCTAAAGAAGATGAATCAAATAGTGGTGTTGGTGAGGATATTGGGGACAGCCAGGACTGGACAGACTGGAAGCAAAAATAGTTAAAACACTGATGGAAATAACGTTATATTGATAGAAGTTCAAAGCCAGACCCTAGTGTGTTTGGAAATCTGATTTATGACAGAGCTACCATTGGGTATTAAGCACCACTATGCATGGTGCTGCAACAGTCTCCTGGGAGGGAAGGCGGGGATGTAGATTTGAAAACACTTTCACAGACATTGACCAGACCCAGACACAAATCATAGGCAGAATTCTGGAAGTCAGTACTTAAAATACTCAGAAGCAAATAAAAGAGACCATGTCCATGATCTTTGAGTAAGGAAAGGGCTTAATAAGGCCACAGAGAAAAAGACTGAAGCATTGTGTGTAAGTTGTAGGAAATTAACATTAAAACAAAGTTTGTGCTCATCAGAAGATAGCTAATGGTGAAAACAAAATAAAGATTATGAGTGATAAATTAGAAGAAAAACTTTCTACACATACAATATTAATACCACATAGTTACTAGATATTATGTAAGAAAAATAAGTGGTCTAAAAATAGGCAAGATATCTACATGGCCAACTTATAGAAGAGGAAATGTGTGTGGATGGTATCTGTGAGATATTTGTATCAGTAGTGAAGACTCAAGATGTTTAAGCCTAATTTTCTTCTTAAAAATATTGTTTCCCTGTTGCACAGCAACTTTCTCGTCTCCTTCATTGACGTTCCCACCTCTTTCCTACACTGCTTGTACGAATCCAGTGAGGGAAATGTGATTTGTATCATCTTGGCTGGCTGCAGACCTGCTTCAGACACCATTCTCCATTCAGGCCAATTTCCTAATTTTACCTTTCTCGCAATTGAATGAGTCATGCTTGCCAGCTTGACGGTAGACAAAAGAGGGAATTGATCAGTTGGGGTTTTTTTTTTTCTGTTGTTTAAAGAATCATCAGGTTTAGGGCTAGAGAAATGTCTCAGCCATTAAAGGCTAGGTTCACAATAAAAAAAAATCCACAGGTTTTAGTGCACCTTTCGAGCTATCTGGTTTTTAGCAATAGGAAGAGGGACTGAGGTTATGAGAGTTATGTGGCTTTGTCTATTGATCCATGCCCCAGGTCTTTGATTGCACAGTTGTATTATTGTTCCCAGAAACTGCTTTCCTGTTCTGCCATTTGTCATTTTCTATGTGTGAATGATCATCAGTTCACTTACAAATACTTGAAGTTTTGACATGAACTTGGCACTGTGGAGACACTGGGCTTTTATTGTCCAGGGTAAAATGTTCTGACTTAACAGTGAAAAGAAATAACATCTTCATCTTTGCATATTCAGAGCATCCAAGCCCCTGGAATACAGAAAACTCCCTGTCTTTTTCTGGCAGTTCCTCACCCCCACGTGCTGTAGCTGTGTGTTGTCACTACAAAGTCAAGAGAGATACAATTGTTTAAAAGAGGGAAGTGCAATGAGGTCATGGAGAAGCTTGAGGAAGATGACAAGATGCTGTCATGAAAGATCTAAAACCTAGTTTGGACAAGGCTTAGCTCCTCCTTCCTTTTTAAATGCCATGTGATTTCTGCTTATACTTATTACTTTTCTGCTGCTCCTACCAAATCCCTTGACGTGGAGAACTTAAAGGAGGGAGATTTGTTTTTCTCATGGTTTCAGAAGGTTCGGTCCATGTTCCTTTTATCCTATATGCTCGGACAGGACATCATGACCAGAGCATGGGGTGGAGAAAGCTGAGCAAGGAGCAGAGAGCTAGGAAGTAGCCAGAGGTAAGCACACCTTTCTAAGGATAGCACTGCTCTGTAATCCTAAGAGGATTTCAGTGCAACACTTTCAGTATATCTGATAAAAATATCAAAATGCCCAAGCAATAGCAAAAGTACAACAATAACAAAACAACAAAACACACCCCCTAGCAACAATAACAGCAACACTCCCGACAAGAACACCCAATAACCATATATTGTCCCTCTCATAACAACCGCACACTCCTGCCTTCAACAACAGAACCCACTTAGACATTTGGACAGCACTTCTGTCTGGGTGGGGTGGTTGCTTCCTTTTCTGTTTCTTTAATCCCAGCACTCGGGAGGCAGAGGCAGGTGGATCTCTGTGAGTTCGAGGCCAGCCTGGTCTACAAGAGCTAGTTCCAGGACAGGCTCCCAAGCTACAGAGAAACCCTGTCTCGAAAAACCAAAAAAAAAAAAACAAACAAACAAAAAAAAAGAAATGTGAAAAATAATACCAGAAGGTAACTGCGCTCCAGTTCCTACTAGGTGACCTGTGTGAATACAATAGGTGGCTTGTAAAGACGTGGTCTGGAACTTTAGAAAACAAATCCCAGTTTCTGTATTGGTTCAAATTTAAATGCTCAAAACCTCAACATTTCAAAGTCTCGGAACATTTGCTGCTTCCTGTGTCATTTACTGCCTGTTTGGGATTTATCTCACATTCTTAAGCTTGAGATTTGAGAGTGTCAATAAAAGAAGAGAGGAATGCTGTGAAGAAGTAAGAGTAACTCATGTGATTTAACTATTGCCATCAACAGAACTACGGCGGTCATGTGATGATATTGCCGTCATCACACCCTTCTGTGAACAAAGGCTTTATGAAGTGGAATCTGGTCCTCAGTGGTTATTGCACACATTCCTCAGGGATGCTGGGAACTCTGGGGACTTTTAATAACCTTCATCACTCTCTAATTCAGATGCTTATACCTCGATACCAGTAAAATGCATCGGTGGAGAACCCAGCCGCAAAGGCATAAAACCTTTGCTTCACACTGTTGGGGCTGTCTGGAGTGAAGTTGCTTTCCCACTGTGGGTTGGCACGGGGTCATTGGTAGGAGAGAGGTCTGAGGTTTTTCATTTCCAAGGTAGATCAATTTTCATTTATTAGTATTATACTAATATGTCATTATGTAGCACTTAAGTGGAGGATAAATAATTCTTTTTTGTGTCGTGGGTATTTCATGGTGCTTTATTGAACAAATAACAGCCAAAGAAGCCCGAGTTTAAGACTTGATTATAAGTTGTGTCTCCTGATTTTTTTTTTTTTTTGGATATTCTCAGAGGAAAGTGGTACTCTTTTCCCCCATTGGCTAGGACACACCAGTGTCCAAAGCCTTAAATACATGAAGTCTTCATAGCAACACAGTTAATTAGGAGAGAGGATACTGGGAATGATGACCTTTCTACGATGACAGAACGAGACAAAGATAAAATTGGTTTGAAGTTGAAAAAAAAAAGGATAGAAAAAATAAATAATGAGATTCATTAGAAAGTCTAAGGTTACTATAGAAGGTGACTTTTTCCTTCACTAATGATTAAAAGGTTCATAGCAGTTCCTAGAAATGGTTCAGTTCAGTGCTTAATGGATTGGTTCCCAAGTTCTAGAGAATCTTGAAAGGTAGAAGATATCACAGAATAAATGTTTATTGCTCTCCAAAATCGAGGTGTCAAAACCCAATCATTATTGTACAGGTATGAAGTGGTGATGCTATTGGGAGGGGATTAGGTCTTGGCGTGGATTCCCTACGAATAGGATTAGTGCCCTTACGAAAGAAGCCAGAGGGAGACATCCCTTCTTTTCTTCCATAAGAAGGCACAACAGAAAGGAGCTATGAGCCGAGGCAGGTCCTCACCAGACATCAGTTCTGCTAGAGCTTTGATTGGGGATTTTCTAACGTCCATAAATGTGAGCAATGAATCTTTGCTGTTTAGAAGGAGCTCTGTCAGGAGTGTTTTGTTAAAGCAGCCTGAACAGCATAAGAGAGGGAGAGTGAGATAATTCCTGTGATTTAGGAAAGTGGACATGTGCAGATGGTCCATCTCACTCTACAGAGACGTAAGAAAATGAGTAGTCAGAGGACCTGGATTCAGACTTTATGTCATCTAATTTACAAGGAATTTATCTTCTTTCTGTGGTTCTGCATGACTCAATTTTTTTAGTTCAGACCTAGTGAAACAACTTGGGATGGATATTGGGGAGGGTTGTAACATGAGGGCTGGCTTGTTGGGGTTTCTGTCCTGCCTGGTACCCCGCAGCCAGCAAGCCCCAAAGAAAATCACACAGAGAGTCTACATTAGGTTATAAACTGATTGGCCCATCATCTCAGTCTTCTTACTAGCTCTTGTAACTTATATTAACCCATTGTTCTTATCTATGTTAGTCACATGGCTGGTACCTTTTCTCAGCTGGGCAGCTTACATCCTGCTTCCTTGGAGGTCTGCTCAGGAATGCCAAGGGAGCTTCCTGCTTCCCAAATTCTCCTGTTCTCCCCTATACTTCCTGTCTGGTTTTCCCACCTATACTCCCTGCTTGGCCAATCAGCATTTATTTAAACATGATTGACAGAATACAGACAATTCTCCCGCACCAAAGGGTCCTGCAGTCATATCAATTTCAGTGGGAAGAAAGTCTTGGTTGATTAAAAGGAAGGGCCTTGGCACTTCAGGATGGGCCCATTGCCCAGGGATAAACTAACTTCTGCAAAAGGCCAGAGAGTAAGTAGTTCCGACTTTATAGGGTCTATCATCATTCCTCAACTCCCCCACAGCACCATTGTGTATGAAAGGAGTCACAGGCCATGAAAACTACTCTCATTAGGAAACATGAAAGTGGCTGTGTTCCAGCAAAGCTTTATTTACAAGATAGATTGGCCAGGATAGATTGGAATAAGAAGCCTTAGTGCTCCAACCTCTGTCTTATGTATTATCAACCCCATACCACCTGAGTCAGACTTACTCAGTTTATGCTAATACAGAGGTGAAAACAGCATTTTCTTTACATTCTGTGTAGACACTTCCTCCAGTATAGAATGCATGGTGTTTTCTCCATCATTTGACTGACAGTATAGTTCCCCTGGGGAAAATGCTGCAGAGGGAAGAAGGTCATGGTAAAAACTGATACTTCACTGAAGGAAATAGCGTCTTAGTACCTTAAATGCATATATTCAGCGCTCCATTGGAAACCAACTTCTTGGGAGGTGTCAGAGCATAAAATAAGAGAAGAAATATGAGACTCAAGGTATAGCTCAGCAGAGGCAGGATGAAGGAAATTAATTCTGGGGTAGTTTATGGCATCCAGACTTCAATGTTTTGCTCAGAAATCAGTGTGTCTTGACAAAGATACGTATGCATTGTATTGGATCCAGTCTTGATTGCTCGAGTATGTTAGAAACTCTACAGTCAGAATAAAATGATTTCAATTATAACAGTGCCTGCTATTGTTCTACCTTTCAGATTCTGTCATGTCACAGCTGCATAGGCCTGACCCTGAGCAGAGTGGCACTGTGAGAGCATTTGCTAGATAGGAAATTTTAATTCATTCCTGGTTAAAAAAAAAAACTCTATTTTTTTTTTGCCAATATAATCATGCATTCCGGCCTAAGTATGAGCCAAATCAATACCTTCCTATGTTATAAGATTTGTGCAAGGTAGCCTGATCTATAGAAAAAGCATCTTTTAAGTGTACTAAAAGGCATATAGTTTCCCAAATTAGAATGTTTTAAAGTACTGTATTGAAAATTATGCAAAAACTATAGGAAAAAAATCTTCTAGCTTTTTGCTGAGAACAGGAATAAGGATATAATTATGTGTTCAATGTGTCAGTTACAAGAGAGTTGCCAAGATTCCTTTTTGAAAGGCTAAGAATCCCAATTTCATGATGAGTGGTATTCAGGGTCTTTGGTGTTACTATTTTTGTGGAATGATCTTTCCAGTTGCCACAACTCACAGGTGGAAAATAGAAATCGTTCTGATCTGAAGGATGCATTTGGAACTAATATGGAGAACATGCACAATAAAGGAAGCGTGATTGAACACTGTGGAAATATGACAGGGTTCAATTTCTTAGATGGCTCAGACATATGTGATAATTTTCTGTATTTACTTAGAACTGAGTAGTAGGAAAAGGAATTTAGAATCCTTGGTTTTGCTGCCACTGGGGGAAAATGACAACCATTGACACCTATTTCTAATTGTAACATGGTTTCCAGCCAATTACAAGACAGGGGTGCCAATTTCCTTACCAGGGTGTTTCTCTTCCCCAAAAGGTCTCCCTTCTTCTCCCTTTCAGTGGTAAAGAAGCTTGGGTTACAAGTGCTGTCTTCTGATACTCTTGTGAGCAATGGCTCATCTCTAGATTTTGGTATCATGCCTTAATAGTCTACTGAAGAGACTGTGGCTTGTTTTTTTCTCCCCGAGCTCTCTTCTCCCTATCTGGTTAGAACCACCTTCTTATCCAAATATTCTTCTAGGCTCCAGCTTTGATCCCTGACTCAAGGTTCAACATGGGATAGCTTGTTCAGGCCTTGGATAGACAATGGCCGGCAATTATGTTGACATTTCTATCTCAATGCAGCTAATATGCATCTGCCTGTAGTGTTCCTCAAGGTTTATCTCTTCTGAAGGCACCAGTTGGGAAGTAGAGTCAAGTTACTCTATTTACCTGCTCCCTCCGCCCCCGCTTAGTTAGTGTCCTATTGCTGTGAAGAGACACCATAACCAAGGCAGCTTATAAAATGAAGTCTGTGATTGAGGGATTGCTTATAGTCTCCAAAGGCTGGTCCATGATCATCATATCAGAAAGCATGGTGGCAGGCAGGCAGGCATGGTGGTGGGGGAGTAGCTGAGAGCTTATATCTCATCTATAAGCTGGATACAGAAAGGCAGCCAACTGGGCCTGGCATAGGCTTTTGAAACCTCAAAGCCCACTCCCTGGAACAAAACCTCCTCTAAACAGTCCTCACCTCCTAATCCTAAACCAAACAGGAACCAAATATTCAAATATATGAGCTTATGGGGACCATTTTCATTCAAACCACCACACCTTCTCAAGTTGCTTTTTTAAACTTTTATGTTCTTAAAATTCCCTTCTCTCCAGGCCTGAGAGCTAGAGCCCTAGGGTTGATGATGCTGGATTCAGAGTGAGCTTGGCATAGTCCTAGTCTTCATTCCCACCCTTAGAGTTTATTTCCTTTTCCTTTTTTTCCCCCTGAGACAGGGTTTCTCTGTGGCTTTGGAGCCTGTCCTGGAACTAGCTCGCCAGGCTGTCCTTGAAATCAGAGATCCCCCTGCCTCTGCCTCCCAAGTGCTGGGATTAAAGGCGTGTGCCACCACTACCTAATGAAAGTTTATTTTCTGTTCCTTATGTTAGGATTCTACTTCCCCTTTGTACTTGGTTTTATAGTAACTTTTGATGTTCTATGGTTACTTAATTCTCGTAATTATAGACCTAAGTTGGTCAGCTCTCTTGGTTGCCTGGGACTGTCCTGGCTTTAAAATGGAGTGTTCTAGGTTAGGAAATTTCCTCTATCTCAGGCAGATTGGGACGGTTGTCACCTGACCTGTGCTAAATTAATTTCACAGCTAAGCATTATGGGCCAAAGTGCTTCAGGGGAAGGAAAAATAGATTACCTAGGGAGAAATCACATGAAAAAGTACTCAGCTGAAAAATATTTTTCTTCATTATAGAAATAATAGCAGAAAGCTTGTTTCTATTGTACCTAGCTGGGAACTAACGTGTTGAAAAGGAGCTGATGTCACTGCAGAAGGATTAGGAGCTAAAGACTGGTCTGCTGAAAAGAAAATGGCTGTCACATTTCTGAAAACTTTCCTCTTGTTAGAGAAGTTTCCAGTCTAAAGCTCCAATCAAATTCAAAAGTTTGAGCAATGTGAGTCATTTAAAAAACTATTTGATGGACAAATAGCTTTGAAATGAAATTCTGGAGTTAAGTCTCAAACATCAACATCCAGATGGATATTTACATTGTGATACGTGAAATAGCACCTGCTAAGTTTAATGGTTATAACAGTGTTTGGAATAGAATTTTAGAGATTAGGAAGGAAATGGAAGCTACTGTTAGACTCTCAAAACCATCTCTGGCTTTGTGCAGCCTAATGAAGTTCAGGCTGCTTATCTTGGGTATAGACAGGACTACTCTTTGAGTTAGGAAGGGCAGACAGCCTTCTTCCTTGTCTATGAGGATGCTATAGGGAGTGAGAGGCAGATAGGATGGACCAGCATCTTAGGCTTGCCTGTATCTTGAAGGCTTGGCCCAAGCTCAGTGATGCGTCTGGCAATAGTTGGCTTTGAATTCTAACAGAGGACAGTTCCATTCCATCAGATCAGGGAGGATGGGGCCCAGGTGAGAGGGCATGGATACTGAGGGTAGGAGGCTGAGCTGGTGGACAGTAATTCTGTAGTAAAGAAGCTGGATTTTGGGAACAGGGCAGGGTTCAAAACAGGAAAAGATCAGTAGAAACAAAGTAAAACAGTTACCTCAGTAGAAGTTAGATCCTGGAATGAATGCAGGGATTAAAAAGTGATGACTAAGAGACAATTCGGGGACCCAGTGACCTTCTGGAGCATCACTGATTTGGGGTCAGGTACAAAGCTGTGAAGACCTACTGCGTTATTGGTCAACTTTCCTCATGACAGCACAATACCCAAGGTCATTAATTTACAAAAAGGTTTCTTTTAGCTCCCAGGTTTGGAGGTTTCAGCCTAGGACCAGTTTTTCTCATTGCTTTGGGGCTTGTGGTGAGGAAGCATATTATGGCAGGGAACACCTTATCTCCAAGAAACAAAAGAGACAAAGTGCAGCAGGCTGGGGCCCCATAATCCCTTTCATGGACAAAGCCTCATTAACCTAAGTCCAATAGGCTCCAGCTCTTAAAGTTTTCAGATCTGCCAGTAGTGCCATGGGAATCTGTAGGGACAGGTAAAGACCTGGTCTATAGCTTGCAAAGTGATAGACAGTCAGCTTTCCAAGCATAAATACAGTTAGTCTAGACGCTGGTATTGGATAAAGTCTCAGGTGGACATATTTTTGAGGAGCAGGGGAAGGAATAGCGAGCAGGATTGCAGACAGCTGCCAAGAGCTATTTAGAATGTCCTGAGCGGCTGCCTAAGCCACCGTGAGCCTTGTCGCATCAGGATATGATTGAAGGACGAGTTTAAGAACTACTGCAGATCTGTTCATCCACATATTTATTTTTAATAAATATTTGTTGTTGTTTTTTTCTCTATTATTTTTTCTGGATGCGAGAAATTCACTGGTGAAAATAGCTGGCGTTGCAGCAAACTGAAGTGAGACTTTCTTCTAATGCTGAGTCAGATACGTCCACAAACACCTGATGCTGCCATGGGGATCCAGAGGGCCCAGGAGGGCGTGTTAGGAGGGCACCCGTTAATCCAGACTGGAGTGTCACACAGGCTGGTGTGAACCTTTGGCTGCCAGAACCTTCTCATTTTATGGCGGAAGAACAGAAAGGTTGAGTAAATTATTCACTTCGAGTCCCATGAGTGTCAAGGCTTAAGTCTTTCCCACTGAGAAACACTGACCCCTGGATTACCTGGGTCCTTATTAAACAAAATCTGGCCAAACTCTAGACGTGCGAAGTGGCTCCAGCATCTTCCTTTGCCTTGATAGTCTCCTCTCTCCCCAAAGTCTCCTGGTGATGTCAACACGTTCAGGTAACCCCCAGGGCCAGCTGTCACGCAAGCTCACTTTACACCTGCTCTCAGGATTACTTTACCTGCACTGTCCGAACAGGGATTCTAGTCCCGTAGCACACGACACATGTCATGGCTTCCTCATACCGCTCTGAGTTGCTGACAACATGGAATGGCACGCTTCACCCAAATCACTGCTTGTGAGTGTCCCTTATATAGTCGTCTTCCATCTGCCTCATGTACTGTGGTATGGCTTTAATTGAACATACCACATTTACTTTTGTGTCTGGCATACACCCAATGTATTCCTAAGTTTTCAAGATAAACCTGCGAGTTATTATTTATATTAGAAAAGCAATGAAAATCTAGAATTTGAAAAGCGTTGCTCAGTTTTATGCATAGATTGGAAAGCAGAGAGGTCATGACCCTACTTCCGTACGGTAACCTCCATTAAGAAATTCAATAGCCTACAGAACGTTGTGCTAAGTGCTCTGGTCATCTTAGGTGAGATTAATAAGGGAGGGATGTAGCTTTCATTCTCTCCGAGTACAGAAGCTATTTAATGAAACAAGCATGCAGGCCTGGAAATGTGAGACCTATGATTAGATTTCTGTTCTGCCACTCTGAGCTCGAGCAAGTCACTCGACCTTTGGCGACCTCTGAAAATTGCTTGTGACTCCCAAGTATATCCAGGCTGCGATGATGACGGAATAAGAAGCCAACAGACGGTAGCATGATACAGGACCTGCGACAGAATGGGCGCTTCCTCGTGGTTCCTGGATTCAGGCATCCTAGCAGATGCACAAAGACCAAAGGAGCCCAAACTGCACACCAGATAATGTGTAATTGAGTGCTCAATTGTGTGGGACACAGTGGAGGAAGCCACAGAGGCTTATTCATGAGTTGGCGCCATAACAAATTAGCTGTCATACTGGGGTAATGAATTTCACATGGACTCAGTCACAGAGTTCAGCCATCCAGGCTGAATCCATAATTAGAGGGTTTTTTTTTTTATAAAATTAAAAAAGTATTTACATATTTTTTCTGACTTTAAAGTGATGTGGAGGAACTGTAGAAAGAAGCGAACCAAACAAATATTTATAATCAAATTGAGTATATAATTAGTCTTTAGAAATAACCACTATTAATATTTAAAAATATATTCATATTCTATGTTTATCATGCTTTAGTTTTTAAAAAAAAGGTTTCTATTTGTATGTGTGTGTGTTTGAGTTTATGTGTATCATGTGTGCACAGGCCAGTGGAGGCCAGAAGAGGGTGTCAGATCTCCTGCAACTGGAGTTAAAGGAAGTTGTGGGTTGCTATGGGAACCAGTCCTCTGTGAGAGGGACCAATAGTCTTCGCCACTGAGCCATTCCTCCAGCCCCTATCACGCCTTCTATAAATATCTAGCTTCATGCTAGCTTGCATTGTGTGACAAGAAATTTATCACTACTTTTTAACTTCTTAAAAAATAAAATTTTCTAAAGGTGTGAAATACAGTATTTCATTATGGATGGATGACATTGCAGTTCTTATCCTCTTATTTTGTTCAAAACTTCCTCCCCTCCCCCGAGAAGAAAAAACTTTTCCTTTCTCTCTTTTAACATTTCTGAGGTGGAACTTTTACAGTATTTGGCATGATTGTATTATATTAGAATCTTGGGGAAGGACTTAGGTCATAAGTTCAAAGTGTATGACTATTTATTTCTAATATGAAATGCCAAGTTGCTTAACTTAGGAATGTCTATTGGTACCGTTTCTAGAGAGGTCCACCTCACCCATCCTCCCAGAAACGCGGAGCTGTGACTTACTTCTCCACTGGTGACATGGCAAGCAAGAACTATCTAGAGAAGCGCAATGCTTTGGTTCAGAATGTGCTCCGAAGGAGCTCGTGGATGGAAGTCAGGTCACGGGAAGACTCTTCTGTGTTTCTGCTTGTAACTGTCCTACATGAAACACTAAGACCTTGATCCCTCCTGTCTCTCTTCTCCAAGACGCTGGAGAGTACACAGCTTTGCATTTCCATGGCCTATGCCTTAGGGATCCCTGAAACGAAAATGCCTGTGATCTGCAAGCCCCTGGCCCAAGGACAGACAGTTCCTGGAATGCTGGAAGCTGCTGTTTATGGGAGACAACAAGCCGCACGTTTTTTCACTCCCGTAAACAAGTTTGTCTGACCCATCAGACAGGATGTTCTTGATCACATATGGGTGGAAGATACTTAGGCAGGAAATAGTCAGTATACGTGCTTGCTCCTGATTGGACCTGATGGGAAATGCATTGAGTTATGGGTTTTCCTTCTTAAGCCCTTGTCATACTTGATTCTGGGTAATTTTCCAGGTATCTGTTTATGGATCTGGCTAGAGCCCATCCATGCGGCCAGTATTTAATTAAAGCTTGCTTCAAATTTGCCTTTAAACTGTGATAGTGGTCTTATTCTTGATTGGTGGCATTCATACTACCATGACGGTCTTGTGTGCTGCAGGCCCTAAAGCAATGGGGTCATGTAACTGCATGAAGTGACGGTGGGTGCCTAGGCTGGAAGTAACCTTCTGTAAATAGTCAGTGGTCATTCTCTGAGGTTTATGGAGCTTCATAGAGCCTTTGCATAACTCAGTCTGGAGACAGGAAGTCTAGTCTGGTTGACAATTGCTTAGGTAATGGTTTCTCAGATAAGAGATTTTGGTTTTGCTACAAGTGCCTTTTGTGTAACGATAAAGAGGCTTCTGCAGAGCTCTAGACCTTCAGACTGTTTCACCGTGCTGCTGAGAAAACCTCAAAACATCCTGCAGGGTCTCTGTTCTTCAACTGACATGCATAACTCAGAAGGACACCAAGTGGCCTTGAGTCACTGTTATCAGGAACTGAATTAGACCTTTTTGCTAGGAAAGTTGCTCATCTCGGGCACCCTGGATGCATGTGTGCAGGTTTTGTATGCTGCATGGCTAGGTATAGCGTTCTGCAAATGTCTGTTGGATCCTGTCGGTATAGTACAATCTATTATTACTGTATTTCTTTTATGTATTGTATTAGTATAGATGCCTATAAACTGATTTGTATACTATGTACATGAAATATTATTTTCCAATGTTTTACTTTCAGCCTATTTGTGTTTTGGATCTAAAACACGTCTCTGGTTGATAAGATGTAGTTGGACATAGTTTTATGGCTTGATTAATCGCTGTTCTTTTGTTTGCAGTGGGGTAGATAGGCTAACAAGTCCCTGGCAAGGCAGATATACTACTGCTCACTACTCTAACAGCCATGGATTCTGTCTTGGAAAAGAGAATTAATCCACTGACATTTAAAGTAATTAGAGACTGGAAGGAACTAATTGTGTCACTTTGTTACTCATTTTCTATATGGTTTATAGTTTTTTTGAAAGTATTTTATTTATTACAGTGTCATCTTCAGACATACGCATACACACATGCACACACACATTGTGAAATGGTTAAACTGCTTCTTCATGTCTTTTGGTGTATTTTCTATAGCTATTTTCTTCACAGTTACTATGGGAATTGTATTTTATTTCCTAAATTTATAGAATTCTGTTTTGAATATATAGCCATTTTAACTTCAGTAGCATACAAAATCTCTGCTCCTTTACAGGTCTGAATATTCCTTTCAATTGTTGAAGCAAAAAAGGTATCTTTATTTATTGGGTGCCATAAAACATGAACGAGCAATATATCAAAATATGTTATCTCCATCACATATCTAGGTACGCTGATATTTTTGACTAGTATTTGTTCTCTTTAAATAGATTACCTTCCCCAAACAGGTGAAAAATAAAAGTGGTTATAGATTGTAGCTGTGGTAATTATCCAATTATTATTGAGATCTTTATTTTTTTGCTCATGTCTTTGAATTACTGTCTAATATCCTTTTCTTTCAGCTTGTAGTATGACCCTCTCGTGTATTTTTAGAAGGGCGTGTGTACTGGCAATAAATCCCCTTAGCCTTTGTTTATTTAGAAATGGTTCAATTTCTCCTTTGGTTTTGAAGGGTTGAGTAGAATATATGACTCTTGGTAGACACTGTATTTTCTTTGAGCACCTTAAATATATTGGCTAATTGTCTTTTTTATTCCCTAAGTTTCTTTTGTTTTTTAAACATTTTAAAATTTGCATTTTATTTATTTATTTTATGCCACGTGGAGGTCAGAGGACAAGCTGCAGGAGTTGGTTCTCCCCTTCTACACAGCGGGGTACCTGGGACAAACTCGGCTCTATCTGATAAGGCTTCACTAGCTACTTGTTAAGTTTTGATGAGAAATATGTTTGGGTCTCTTTCTTCAGAATCATATGTATGCCATGGGTAATCTCTTTCTCACTGACTTCAAAATCCTCCCTTAATGAGACGCCCGCTGGTTCCCTTTGAGGCTCTCTCTCTGGGAGTTTGAGGAATTGCTTGGAATTTTATAATCCCACCTTTCAAGTTTGAGAGACTTCCAATCATATTTCAGAAGTCTCTCTTCTCTTTCTGGAGTCCTCATAGTACCTATGCTGGTTTCTTTCATGGTGTCCGCATGCCCTTCCTGCTCTTTAGACTTGCCTTCAACCTTGTTTCTGCTCTTCCTACACAACAGTTTCTGTTGTGTTCTGCTCAGCTTCACTGAGTCCTTTTTGGCCTGGACAAAGCTGCCTTGGAGACCCTTTCTAGCTTCAGAATTTCATGTAGGATTTAGAAGAATCTCCTTGTTATTAATATGTTGTAAAAAGGAGGTGTGGGTTGTGTTCCCGGCACCCGGCTCCCAGCCCCCAGCCACCGGCCTGCTCAGCCGCCAGTTACTTGTACCTGAAATAACCACATGAGAACTGTATTCATTTAAACTCTGCCTGGCCCATTATCATTAGCCTTTTCTTGGCTAGCTCTCACATCTAAACTAACCCATTATAGAAGTCTGTATGTCACCATGAGGTGGTGACTTACTGGACGATTCTAAGGTACGTCCATCTTGGGCGGGAGAATCATGGCACCTCTCTCACTTCCTTTCTCGCTCACCATCTTCCCTTCTGTCTACTCCGCCCACCTAAGGGCTGTGTCCTATATTACAGGCCAGGCAGCCTCTTTATTTAACCAATCAAAGCACAGAAATACAGAAGAACCCTCCTACTCCATTAATATTTCCACCTGTCCATGTCATTTTCTTACCAGCCTTCACAACTCCCCTGAGTGATGTGAAACTTTCTTTTTGTCTCCTCAGGTCTTTTTCGGAGTCTACACCTTTCTGTGCACGTATGGGGTCACTTTCCAGTTTCTCCAAGACAGAGATGAAGAGTTCTTAAACACGGTGTGCGAATTTACCTTTTTCATTCTTCTGTAATGTCCGATTGTTAAAAGGAGAAAAAATAGAAAAATAGAGGTCAGAAGAAAAAAAGACTCTATCCTTGTGAATACCCTGGAAGTTATTTTAGCCAGAGAGGGGAGAAGCTTGCATCCAGGGGAGAAGATTGTGTCAAGGGGTGGAGCCTGCAACAAGGTAGAGGTACAGAGTCAGTGGGGTTTCCTGGCTTTCTACCCACACCTCTAGGATCAGAAGCCCCCTTCAGAGGTCAGAACCTGAATCCCCGCTATTTGGGTCACAGCCTTTGTTTTCTAGCTTGGACCCTATATGCTGCAGGCAAGCTGCTCCAGCTCCAGGGCTGTTCTCAGACAGAGCTTGATCAGACCTTACGCTATTTCAGTGTACAAGTGTCCTAGAATTTTCCCTGCATCGGTAGACTCCAGTGTGGCACAGTAGCTGCCGCAGGCAGTTGTTTCCAGCGCTGTTGTACAGGAGGGAGATAGATGAGCATTGTTTCCTGTTTTAATATTTTCTCTGACCATTAGCTATTTAAACTTATTTAAATAAGGAAAGTTTATTTTGTTTTCATCTTTGTTATCCATGCATAATAACATGATTAGAGAAAAAAAATAAAGCATTTTCTTATTGAAATAGCATTGACATTGCTCTATTGAAATCCAGTCTATATTTTAAATAAACCTGGGGCCAATTTGATTTTCATTTATTTTTTACATTACTTCTGTTTTATAAAGCTGGACATTTGAAATCATTCTTAACCAGTAACCATATATCGTTTGGATGTAGGTCTGCTCTCATTAACTTTTCTTAATATATAACAAACCATTTCCATCTAAGACTTTTATACATCGTTTTTTGCAACAGCCAACTTTATTTAGATCATCAGACAGTTTATACTCTGAGGGTTAAGAAGGATCATCTAAATAAAGCGTGCAATCACAAGGACTAGCCGCATGAGACAAAAGCATGTGTTTTCATAGAGGCATAGAAACGCATCACAATAGCCAGCTGTAACGAATGTTCTAAAGTGAACCCAGTCCTGTTAGCTTGCCACACCTGGGTGGGATGCGAATGCACTTTCCAAGAACAACCCACGCTATGAAGGAACGGACGTTACAAGCCTCTTGTCTGGTTGTCTTGGGGTTTTCTCACAAGCACTCAGAGTTCCCCTCACACAGCTCTATTCTTCTGACAATATTCTGACAGTGTATCATTGTATTTTGATACTTCACCTAATTGCCCCACCTCCTTTTTAAATCCTTATTTGTCCCCCTAGTACCCCCAAATAGTCTTCCCTTTGTTTTTTTGTATTCATTTACTTTTTTTTTTGTTTTTTACATCCTGATCATAGCTTTCCTCCTCTCTCTTCTCCTCCCCATCTCCATCCTTTCTCCCCTTTCCACTACTTCCCCCATCCATTTCGCCTCCATTTTTCTTCAGAAAAGGGCAGGCCTCCCATGGAGATCAGCTAGCCATGGCCTATCAAGTT
>JAQHUG010000072.1:6690904-6701188 GCA_028555095.1 Dicrostonyx torquatus
GTAAAGATGTGTTGAATCTGTATCACCTTGCCCGGCCTAATAATGAGCTGAGTGATCAGTAGCAGGCCGAGAGAGAGGATAGGCAGGGTTGGCAGGGAGAGAGAATAAATAGGAGGAGAAATAAGAGAAGAAAGAGCGAAGAGAGGAAAGAAGGAGGGAGAAGCCCGCGGCCAGCCAACTAAGCAGCTGCCAGCCAGCAGACATGAGAAGCAATGAAAGTAAGCTATACAGAAGGAAAGAAAAGTAATAGCCCCGAGGCAAAATGTAAATAAAGAGAAACAGGTTAATTTAAGTTAACAGAGGTAGCCAGAAATGAGGTTAAGCTAGGCTCGGCATTCATAACTAGTAATAAGTCTCCATGTCATGATTCGGGAGCGGGTTAGTGGCCCCAAAGGAAAAGTCTGGTACATGTTGTTGAGTGGACAACTAAGATCAGCCATTAAAGTACACTAGTTCTTTAGGCAGTAGAGATTTCGAGAAGGAGTTGGTTTCTCAACTGTGTATTCTTAATGTACATTTGGTAAGTGTGCGAGTTATTGCGCAGGTGAGTCATTAAGTGAATGAGCAAACGATGCAATAAGAACTGCAGTCCCGCCATCAGAGACATCTAACATATCTGTGTGCACACATGAGCATGTACACACGTGTAGAGAGGGCCATAGGAGGATAGAATTGATACAAAGCCCAGTAAATTCTCTGAAGGGAGGGCTCCCATGAAGCCAGAGAATTGAAAGAAAAGCCTTCAAGGATGACACAGTGTGTGAGACCTTCCATTTCTTTCTCATCTCCCTGTTCCCCATCACTGCTTAACACTTGCCCACCTCCCAGCCCAAATATCCCCCCTTTTACTTTAGAATCACGAGCATCCCATTCACCCTCCCTACTGCTGGTCCTTAGAGCACTGTCCTTACTTCTCATGGATCCCTTTCCAGTTTTGTGGCATCTGTCTCCACTCATTCCCACACAGATGCACACATAAGAATTAGAAGCTTATATGAGAGGATATGCTGTTTGTCATTCCAAGACTGGTCTGCCTCCCTGGGTGTATTTTCTCATTCCATCTGTTTTCCTATAAAGTTTATATTTTCATTTTTTACGGCTAAATAAAATTTTCATTATACCTTCGTCAGCTGATGGGTGTTGGGATTATCTCATTTTCATGCTGGGTGAAAAGAGCAGCAATGAATATGGATGAAGAAATACGTATATAATACGAAGTAGAGCCCTTGGGCTATATCTCTAGAGCAATCTCCAAGAGTGGGATGGCGAGACTATGTGGCAGTTCTATTTTTAGTGTTTTGTTTTGGGGAACCTCAGCACTGGTTTATATAACGGCTGTATCAGTTTATCCCCCACCTACAGGGAATAAAGGATTTCATCTTTCTTTACCCTCTGGCTAGTGTTTGTTATCATTTGTTTTACTTATGACAACCATTGCCACAGTGGTGAGGTGAAATCTCAGTCATTTTAACTTGAATTTTCCTGATGGCGAAGGATGTTTAACACTTTAAAACATTTTATTGTCTAGTATTTTTTCTTTTCTTTCTTTTTTTTTTTTGAAAACTCTCTGCTCAGCTCACTTGCCTATTTTTTTTTTTTAAATTGAGTTGTTTTCTTGTTTAGGTTTTTTTGAGTTCTTTGAATAGTCTCGGTAACAATTCTCTGTCAGATGTACAGCTGACAAAGATTTCCTACCATTCTACAGGATGTGTCATCACCCTTTCTCAAGGAGAAGACAGAATATCCAAGTTTGAAGACAAGGTAGAGGAACTGGAACATTCCAACAAGGACAAGATAAATTAATAAGAAGGTGACTTTATATAATTAATGAATGACTCCCAAGAGATTCAGGGCACTGCAAAAGACCAAATCTATGTACCACATTACACATTTATGTTTTATTTCTCTCTATTTGTCTCTGTCTGCTCCAGCCCCCAACAGTGTTTCACTAGGCTGCCCATTTTGGATCTCAGCCCTTAGGGTTAAATGATATTTCTGTCTCAACCTCCTATAGAGACTATAGACTATAGCAAGGTCACTGTGCCTAGCTCAAAAAAGAGAATTTCACACATTTTTGTTTAGTTGTAGATGTTTCTCTTTGATATTTTCTAATAATTTGATGAGTTATTGTTTATTTAAAATTAGCTGCAAATAGATTCTATTATGTTTTACTCTGAGTAATTCTTTATCAGTACCAGACTTTACAACACTATCTCTGTATCATTTAGGAGACACTGATTTACTGGTGGTACAGATCAAGATGGAGATATGTTTATCCTAAAATAGGAAAGAGTCACATTTATTATAATCAACACTGTTCTTTTAAAAGCCACATTTGGCAAGTGTTTAAACTCATTATGGTGGGTGCATGCTTTGCCTAATAATTTTTGTTATCAATATCAAATTTTCCTAGCAAGAAACATATCCCTCAAAGAAAAGACTTTTATTATTTCTTTTTGAGAAAATACCTTGAAAAGTTGATCTAAAAAAATTATTATTTGTCCATTAGTCATTTTTGTCCAGTTTTAAAAATAGCAGTCCAGGAAGAATTAGCGAGTGGGGTCACGGCTTAATTGCACAATGCTTTGTCTCCAGCCACACACGGAGCAGCCCAAGAGTGCTCTGTGTACTGCCAGTCTTGGCACATAGTGTGCTAAGCTGTGCTCAAGGGCTTAGAATTAATAAGATTAAAAGTATTGCACCATCAAGGACATTTCTATGTGAAACTGGAACTTTGTTTTTTTTTTTTTTCAAATGCATGCTGGTAAAGACTACAATGACAGGAAGCATTTGGTACCACACTCTGATTTATATGTGTTGGTAAAGAATATAATGACATGGGGGAGTTTATTAGACGCTGGTGGTTTTATCCACCATTGCTTTTGTACCCTTAATGCCCATGCCAGCACAGTTTTAAGGGAAAATGATGTTAGTGTTACGAAAAATAGTTTTGACCTTTGAACTCCTTGAAAGTGCTTTTGCAAAGTCTCCTGGGTTCATCTGGACTGTAAGGGCTCTGGGAGCCACATTCTGGGACCTGCTGCTCTGGAGGATAAATATGGTTTTCATAGCAACTTATCCTTAAACTTTTGTGTCTGTCACATTTTTCAATTACTGACAATTGGATGACACCAGTGAAGGGATTTAGAAGTAAATCCAGAGTCTTCACAAACCAATATTTATCGATCAGTTAAAAGAGATTCTGAGCTCAGATTGATTCCTTTAGGATTGTAAGTCTTGATCTTCCCTAAACTCTGCTGTGTAGTTGTAAGTCAGAATCATGTCAGGTGCTTAATGACTGGGAACATGGCGCCACTGACACAGGAGTGAGGTCGTCTTCCAGTGCGAGACGGAGCCTAAGCCCCAAACACACATTTCATATTGATTCAGTGTATGCCTTCAGGGGTGGGAAGAAAGGGCAAAAGAAATACCAAAAGTATGGTTTTGTACTATCCTATGACTCTTTCAAGAAAATATGAACAATTAGAATAAGTAGACAATCACAGTACAGTCAAGGGAAATTTCTCTAAATTCTAAGAAGTCTTAAGCCCAATAGTAAACAACAACAACAACAACAAAACCTGAATGGTAGTTAGGATACGGAGGGAGGGAGATTTATCTCATAAAGAACTTCATTCTTATCCATAAGGCAAGCCACTCAACAAACAAACACCCAAAATCTAGACTATTTGGGAGAGGCAGTGCTAGAAACTGAACTCAGAGCCTCATGTACTTTCTCTTTTGACTGTGGTAATTTGTCACAACAGTAGAAACCCTAAGAAACTATATATCCAAATTTCATCAGAATAGCTCTACTTAGTGTCTTTACTTGGCTATTGTTTTAAGAGCTCCCCCTGCCAAAATTGTTCTGAAGAGTAAATGATTTGGTGTAATATTCATGATTTACCTATAGATGTGTCAGAATGTTAATTGGCAAAATCAATTTATGTTTTTCTGTAACAGAAGCCAGGGAGAAAATACTCATGATACTCATGTATCATGATTGATTGTACTATTTAATTTTGGACATAGAAAAATTTCTTGTCAAGTTTTTTACTGGGAGGTGGGATTCAAGATAGGGTTTTTCTGTAGTTTTGGAGCCTGTCCTAGAACTAGCTCTTATAGACCAGGCTGGCCTTGAACTCACAGAGATCCTCCTGCCTCTGCCTCCCAAGTGCTGGGATTAAAGGCATGTGCTACCACTGCCCAGCTCTGGTAAAGTTTACAAACACATTAGAACTGAATTCTCTATTTGTTTGACTGCCTAGACTTGTAGCAGTCACTGTGGACTTCTAAAGAGTTCAAGGAAATGGTAAAGACCCCAACTCCCAGGATACTGAGCTGCTGGTCAGGCATCAGCAGTTGATGTAAAGACCCCAACTCTCAGGATACTGAGTTGCTGGTCAGGTATCAGCAGTTGATGTAAAGACCCCAACTCTCAGGATACTGAGCTGCTGGTCAGGCATCAGTAGCTGATTATGTGGAAACAGATTGTTTCTGTTAAGTTTCTTTTGTGGTCCAAGAGCTGAATTCATTCCATTTGACACAGTGGATAATTTTCTTTTCTTGTTTTACTTTCAATTGCTTGTCTTAGATCTGGGTAATAAATGGCTTGAATGCTAATGCCCCTTGCCACACAAAATTACTCCTTTTCCTACCTCCCATTCATGGGTATACAAATCAAACTATAAGATGATTGAAAGACCAAAGAGAAGTTGAGTGAGAATGAGGGAACCAGACTGAAGCTACAAGTTTTTCTTCTTTAGTTAGTTCTTATTTTAGAGACACAGCATTTATTTTCTGAGAACTCCAAGGGCTGTGCATTGGGCAAGGGCTGTTCATTTTTCATCCTCTACGCTAATTTCTTAAGGGAGAGGAAGATAAATCTGAGTGTCACTGGGATGCAGATGGAGTTGAAGACCGCAGTTACTAATATTGTGTTTTCCACAGACCTATTTGGCTGTTCTATCAAAGGAGGAAAAGTGTGTATGAAATGATGGTCTTCCTTTTCTAGGATTTGAAAGACCCCAAATCAGCATTCCCTAACAAAAGTGGCATGAAAAGGCTAGGACACATCCCAGTCACCTCACGGTGCTGGCAAATCTGTTAACTACAATGTACAAGTGATACACATCTTACTGTAGTGTCACCAAGGAAACAGATTCCAATCATCCCGGGCCCTGAAACACTTTAAGTATTGTCAACTAACCCCAAATAGAATCCACTCGGACCTTGCCAAAATCAAGAATGCTATTTTCTTGAAGTGTAACTGGAGAGGAAAGTAATTTCGGGAACCAGAGAAGTACTTTGCAATGTAGTTTCCCTTCCTGAGGTTTCATTGTCTCAGAGCCTAGACATGGGCCATTCGAGAGAATCTATTTTATTCTGTTTCTCCCAAAGGATCTGTATTGTCCTTTCCTAGTTACTTTACTTGGCACACACTGGGAACTCGTGAGGGACTCACCAATGCTTTCCCTGAGTTTGCTCTGGTTACTCTGATGTGATTTGTCAAAATCATGATGAAATTATTCCAGACTTCATCTCTGAGTTCTAGCTTGAGTTGTTGGTAAGCCAGCAAAAGAGATAGGACTTACATACCTTTTAAAATCAACTCATTTTTGTGACATTGGGGATGGAATCCAGGGCCTTGTACATGCATGCTAGATGGATGCTCTACCAGCAAGCTATATCCCCAGAGATTCCTTCCCATTTTAACATGAAAGCTGCTGGACCTGAAAACAGAAAGTCATGAATTTGCCCTTAATTTTAATTTCAATACATGGATGAATTCCCTAGATAAAGGTCTAGTTCTCTACAAAGTTTATTGTATAAAATGGATGTGAGAACCTGCAAGGTGTTTTGGATCTGATCATGGAAGAGGAAGCTCACTCAGCCCAAGGTGCCTCTCGACTCATCTTCCTCAAAGTTGACTCTTCCTTTTAGGAAGAGATTTCCAAGTC
Source organism: Dicrostonyx torquatus (assembly GCA_028555095.1). NCBI lineage: Eukaryota > Metazoa > Chordata > Mammalia > Rodentia > Cricetidae > Dicrostonyx > Dicrostonyx torquatus. The sequence goes on from JAQHUG010000072.1 coordinate 6,696,865, forward strand.
ATTCGCAGAATGAGAATCTATCATTCTACTAGGCTAAAGGAGAATAAAACATTTACAGTTCTGGGTGTTCTCTGATGTGGCGGTGCAATCACTCTGCATATTGCAGACTGCCAGCCTGTGAAGGTTCAAAATGAAACTGACTTGACAATATCTAACCAAACATCGGAGGGGAGCAGGCTCATCACAAAAACAAAGCCAGGTCTTGTTTTAGCAGCCAGCTCAGCAGAGGCAAGGAGATAAATTACTTGGAGTTTTGTTTTGGGATAAAAACAAACAGTTGTTTTATTGGATTTTGCAGACTGAAAGTGTGTTCCAACAAACTTCTTAGTTTCTAGCCAATTTCTAACATTTGCTACATGTCTATAAATTCTCTGATCATTAGGGGATAATTATCTTCTGTATGGCAGATGGAGCTCTGTCATCCTCGTGGCCTTTAATAAGAAATGACACCATTTCTTAATAAAAACAAATTTATTTGGTAGAATTTCTAACAGAGCTCTGTTGTTGCTTTCTGAGGATCTAAAAATTATTCTCTGCTTTTTTGTTTGGGAACAAGTTTGCCTAATTGTGAGGTGGGTTGACATCTTCCTGGAACTCTGCTTAGAGAGACAACACGAGATGAAATATCACTTAAACTATAGGAAGTTGTCTTTCAAGCATGTCTCTTTTTATTCTTCTGTCCTGCCACGTGGATTCCTGGAGGAAGTCAGGAATAGGTGGATTTCATTGAGCTAGTTTCTTAAAGGTAATAAAAGTTAAGAGCTATAGGGGAACAGAGTTATGTGGGAAAACTAAGCTGAATGCTAGGTGAAGGAAGGCGAGTTAGAGAGAAGCTATGTAGACCCATTGGAGACAAACATCGTAACTTTAGCTGGCAAGCCACAGCCACGTGGTGATATACAGATTAATAGAATTGGGTTAAATTAATATGTAAGAGTTAGCCAATAAGAAGCTAGAGCTAATAAGCCAAGCAGTGATTTAAATAATATGGTTTCTGTGTGATTATTTAGGTTCTGGGCAGCCAGGACAAACAAGCAGTCCCCTACTACAACAGACTATAGACATTTGCTAGGATACTGTACATCAGGGAGAGGAAAATTCTAGATGTTGAAGATGGTTGGATACAGGGTCCGACTTGTGTTGGTACTTGGGATTCAACGCTGTCTCTATAACCTCAGGAAAAGGAAGCTTGGCTAAGTATTTCTCTACCGTGGTCTATGCTAGGGACCTATGTAGTTGATGTTTCCTTGGTCCTGCTAATATGTAATGGGACTTAGTATGTGGCAAAACATTCATGTTAGTTTCTTAATCTGTGAGATAAGATATGTTATGAAAAATAAGGCAAAACAGAAATCTCTGACTCTGGCCTGCCCTAAAACCTCTACCCTTAGCCCAGAGGGAAAAAAAATAAAGCTGAGCATCATGTCCATGGGAGAAGTTTAACCATCATTAATGAATGTGAGAATGTGCCTGCTCATCGTCAGACCCCTGTCAGAACCTGTGGCAATCCTGAAAGAATTGGACTGAAGTTGGTATGTGACCCAGTTCCCCACCCCCTTGATGATTTCCAGACCCCCGATGGAACCTGTGGAGACTAACTCACCCAGACAGAAGTTGGGTGTGAGACCTGGTTTCCTGTCCCTCACTCATTTCCAGAGTCCTGCCATAAGCCCTAGGGATTCCGACTGACTCTGTGAAGGTCAGAAATAAGTGACTTGTCCCACAATCTTGCTTGTCTCCAAATTCTTGCTGACATCTACAGGGACTCTGACCCAATGTCATGTCAGAGATTTCCCATGGTCTCCATTATCTGAAGGTTTCTGTTTGAACCGAAAGGAACTCTGACTGATCCAGAGTGGGTTAGAGATCTACTATTTGGTTCCCTACCCATGTAACCACCTCTAGGTTCCTGCCAGAGCCCCTCCTGGGTCTTGTGTCTGACTCTTGTGTGAGATTCACAACCCACGGTCCATAACCTGATCCAGTTTTTACCTCCATTTCTGGGCTTTTGTTAAGACTCACAGGAATGGTAACTCTTGCAGTGTGAGGTCAGAGATCTGTAATCCAGCATTCTAATCCTTTGTCTGATTCAAACTCCTTCTGGGACTTGCAGGGACTCCTACCATGAGGTCTGAGACCCCACACTCTTATTTCTATGTGTATCTCTACAGCGTGACTTTAGCTTGCTTGACATTCTCATTATGAAAACTAGATTAAGCCATGTCTATTCTGTGCTGTATTGAACTAGGCTGGAGTCACTGTAGGCCCAGATTTTCCTACTTACTGTTTTGTTTCCCTTTGAATCTTTTCATACCATGGCTATGCATTGTCACAATACTCCTGCACTTTAAGGTAGGCATGCATGTTTTAAGGTTACCTCAGACATTATTGTCAGGCGACTATCCTGAGTAGCTTCTGAACTGTGGTTCTTACAGCCATGAGAAGGGAACCAGGTGGCAGGAGAAATCTAAATCTTTTTTTTTTTTTTTTGGTTTTTCGAGACAGGGCTTCTCTGTGGCTTTGGAGCCTACACTGGAACTAGCTCTTGTAGACCAGGCTGGTCTTGAACTCACAAAGATCCGCCTGCCTCTGCCTCCCAAGTGCTGGGATTAAAGGTGTGCGCCACCACCACCTGGCAGAAATCTAAATCTTTATCAGTCGTTACAGCAACTCCATGAATTCAGTAATACCCTGTGACCACTGAGAAAGCAATGCCATTGTGTCAGCTGCCTCCTGTCGCTTGCCACCTTGATCCTTGCTTAACCTCTTCTGCACATGGACCAAAGCCAGCATCCAAGATTAGTAAACAGCCTCAAGAGCATCACAAACCAAGTGTGGACCCAGACTACAGGTGGGAAAGAGAAATAAGATTGCTGCAGAGTGAAGCCCCTGAAACCTCAGATGAATAAAACATGCAGTACTTGGAGGAGATGAATTCTGAATTTCATAGGAGTTTCCTTCGAAATCAATAACTGGGATGGATTTTGGAGGAAACTTTCCTACTTCCCTTTCCTTATACTGCACACACACACACACATACACACATACATACAACATACATAAGTATATGCAAACACATACACACATTCACATATGAACACATATACAAAATATACAAACAAACACATACACACATATACAAACACTTATATACAAGAACACAAACAAATATACCCACAAACACACTAACATAACACTCATATCATATTCTATAAATAATTTAGGACATTTTAGCATTTATCTCCCAGGTTTTGTTAGGTTTGAGTTTTCCAGAGCTCTCTCTAACCAAATGAAGACTTTGGATTGAACATGGCAAAATGTAGATGAAATATATGGCTGGCTTATTGCAAGGGTGCAAAGAGTTTGAACACATTAGGATATGGTCCTGGGCTTGTTTGTGCCATGAACTTTGTGACTTACAAAGACCCCCCCCCCAAGGTTTTAGTCACACTGAATGTGGTACGTTTGAGGTCTTTTATGGCTCACAGGCACTGTTTTTTGTACTTGCAAATGGAAAATAGAGTGTTTTAGTTTTAAGCTCTAAAAACTAAAAACCCCGCTTCCGTTGTAACCACTATAAAGTCATAAGACCCAACTCTTATGGTGTGTGTTAAAGTTTTATCATTTTATTCTTAGACATCTGTGAAGTAATGCTTATATTTATATATGACCCCATTCAAATTCTCTTCCACTCATATTTAGGAACTAATCTTTTCTTCATGGCAAGATGGAATTGTCTGACAAAGGAATTTTCAAACATGTGTTAAAATTTTTTGTTTAAGTAAGTGAAACAGGTATTAAGTTATACTGATCATTTGTCCGATTCTTGTTGTACGGTTTAATGAAATGTCTCCCAGAAGTTCATGTTTGGACACTTAGCTTCTAGTTGGTGACGCTCTTTTGGAAGGTTGTAGAACATTTAGGAAGTGTGGCATTGCTGGCAGAAGAGTCACTGAGGCAAGTCCTGAGGTGGCATAGCCTACTCCCACTACTTCATGACCATGGGTATCATGTGACCATGTTCCTTATATTTCTGGCCCATGCCATGATGGACTCTGTCTCTTCAAACTGTGAGCCAACATAACTGCTTCTTCCTTCAGTTCCTTTCTGTGAGGTGTTGAGTTATAGAAACAAGACCTGACATTAACGGCTGAATTTCGGAGCATTTCCATCATGGCAGGTCCTTCGGTAAATTTCTAACTATATCATCTCACTTTTCAGAACTGGAAGTGACTACTCTATCTTACAGACACATAAATATAGTCTCAAGAGAGGCTAACAATACTACTCAAGGTCAAATTATAATAAGTGTCTGAGCAAATCT
>JAQHUG010000072.1:6702528-6731064 GCA_028555095.1 Dicrostonyx torquatus
CAGAGGCTAGCTTAGGCTACATGGGTCCCTGTCTCTAGGGGAAAATTCATTGAGCATCTACTACATAGCTAGAACTACTTTGCTTAAAAAACATAAAGGAAACAAAGTTCATTCATGGCTAAATTCCCTTCTGTCTAATTTCTGTTATTTTTATGTGAACTGTTTCACTGCTCCTTAGCAGATTAAAAAAAAGAAAGAAAGAAAAAGAAAGTTAGGAAAGAGATGAATTTCAAAGAAGTGTACTGTTTTTAAGTTTTGAAAAATGATCAAAATTTTTGGCTAAAATTGATCATTAAGTTACAGTAGATTTATTAATCCTCTTTCCTTTCCAGTCAAAGTAGACTGGTATACTTGGATGAGAAATCACTTGTACAAACACTGAGCAGATCTCATCTTATTCTCTTTAGGGTGGGATGTTCTCAGGTGCAGGTCTGGAGAGAAGTGTAATGGCACAGGGGTCTTTGGACAAAGTGAGGTTTTAAATGCAGGCTGCTATTTGCTCTTTCATATGACAATCCTCACAGCGTTCTTTTCCAGCCACCTCGGTAAACAAATTGTATAATTATTCCCAAAGTCTCAGCTACATAAAATATAACCCGATACAGCAAAGGGTTGTTTTATTTGATTTTCTACTGAATCACAAGCGCCAAGGACACCTTGATCATGTTAAGCCTAGCTGTCTAAATGCCTTCCAGTCAAAGAGCTATTTAACAGCATTGATTCACTTCTGAACATGCTGTGAAGTGTGAGTGTGATGAGTGTGCTTTAAGGTAGAGAAAGGGAGGAAGGAATAAAGGAAGGAAGAGGTGCAATGGATTTACTACAGCAATGAAAACTAAGAATGTCAATAATTTCCTTAACACTGAAAAGGAATTATGCTCCGACATGTATATGAACAAGGCCAACAATACCAAATTATAGAGATAACGTCATAGTGTGAATCATGAAAAGTGTATGTCATCATTATTTTACTATAGGCAAGACAAATATCACAAACAAATCATTGGGTCAAAGGAGTTTCAACAGAGATTTTAGTACTACTGCATGATAAGAGACATCTTTACCCAGATCACTGACCAACAGGAATAACTAGGCATATACGGTCCAACCTTACCCATGTTTCATCACTAGAAATTAAGGATTCTAGGAGCAAGGCCCATGAACATCCTTTTTATGGAGTTGTTGACAAGGACTACACTGGGGCAAATGGATACATTTATTTAGTTTTTCTTTTCAAAGATTAAGTTAAAAAAGAAAGCTGTATTTCAAGTTTGTATATACGGGTGTTGTGTCTACATGCATGTCTATGCACCACTTGTGTGCAATGCCCATGAAGGTCAGAAGAGGGTGCTAGACCTACTGGAAATGGAGTTGCAGATGGTTGTGAGCCACCATAAGGTGCTGGGGGCTAAACCCAGGTATTACAGCCAATGTTCCTACCCTGGAAATGGCTACAAATTTGTGTATTAGAGTCCACAGGTTGGGTGCCGAGGGATTTACCTAATGAAGTCTAGCAATGCTTTGATAGCCAGTATTCTAGACACTGTCTTCCTCAATTTGTTTCTCATGTGGGATGAGGGAATGGTGTAAGACTTCGACTTAACAGACCTGTCTATAGAGATGAGGGGGTCTGCATCTGAACACAAACTTTAGCCAGGGTCTGAGGACGTTAGAGGGAGGAACAGCAAAGATTTAGAGGAGATAGTACAAGACACATCTCACTGTGCACCGAGGCATATGCTCTCAAAAACACACAAAGCAAAAGTCAGCACGATAGAAACACATGGCAAGTTCATGGCTTGCAGACATACAGAAGTAAGAAGAAACTCGGAACTCAGAGATATAAGTTTAGTCATAGAAGTGCACTGGTTCTCAACATGTGGGGCATGACCCTCCCTTGGGAGGTCAAGCAAATCTTTCACAGGGGTCACATATCAGATATTCTGCAAGTCAGATATTTATATTATGATTCAAAACAGTAACAGAATTACACTTATGAGGTAGTAACAAAGGTAATGTTATGGTTGGGGTCACCACAACACGAGGAACTGTATTAAAGGGCTGCAACACTAGGAAGGTTGAGAACCATTGGAAAGGTATCTTCCATTTCTTACAAGATAAGTCAGTTTGTGTCTCTAGGAAAAAAAATACCCAAAATTATTTGTAAATTAAGATTATGAAAACATAGAGGTTAAGGTTAAAAAAGGTAAATTGGGAAACTGAAAATATAATTGTTATCTGAATGAAAGAAATGACTCTATGTCTGTTGTCCTCCAGTATAAACTCCAAGAGGAGAGGAAAGTTTAAATGATGAATAAATGAACTTTTTTCTAAGAGATGGAAATTTTTGTTACTGGATGTAATTTACCGATGGGAGATGTCTCCTGTAATTAGAAGTTAGTAGAACAGGAAAAATATCCTGGAGTGACCTGAATGAAAGTGAAGCTGAACGCATAAATCATCATTTTTAGGTTTGGCCATCCTTTTCTCTGGGCAATAGTGTGTCTTGATGGTGTCTCTAATTATCAATAGGAAAGGTCCAGCCCAGTACTTCTCGACTTCATTTGTTTAGTGGTACATTTTTTTTGTGTGTGTTATAATTTTTGGCACTCAGAAAACACTAAGAACAAACCAGGAATAATGGTTCTAGTGAATAACAGTGTGTCTCTCTTTGAAAAACTGCTGTACCATCCACACATCAGTCTTTCATACTGCAACTTAAAAAAAAAATAACCCCCAGAGGCAGGACCACACCATTAGGAGGTAAAATCCCATTATCTCCTGATTCCTGCCCAGGTCATCATCGACACCGCCTTGGCGCGGTGCATTCTTCAAGGCGCTTACACTCAGCTTAGCATCTCTACTGCCTGTCTTGTTACTTGCTTATCCTAGTGTTACATTAAAAAAAGACAGCATCCTGTCAAAGTATATCAACACTTTAGCAAAACAAGTTCAAGTTTCTAAGTACAAGCATATAGTGCAGCAGGGACTGGAAGGTCGCTGTTCTAAATGCATGCTTCTCACCCAAACAGAAACACGGGGACTTCAGCAGAAGGAAGAAACTTGAAGGGATCACTAGGGATCAGAAACTCAAGGTTTTAGAGGGTGTCATTTGCCTAGGTCTCACTTCCCAAAGAAGGTATCTTTGTATGTGTTGGCCTCCTGGTGTCAGAGCTAAGGGCTGCTCCATACATATCCATGGCACAGAAGACAGAACAGGGCCTACATCCCAGGCAGTCCAGCCTAGAGCTGTGGTTTTGAATAGTTATTTGAATCTGAAGCTTTGCCCAATAAGAAGAAGACTTTCTCTAAGAAGCTGCAAGAATACTGACTGCTAAGGATCAACTCTTTAAATGTCTCTTCCTTATAGAAATAGTGCAGAAGAAAATGCCAACTCAAATTCTCTGTGGTAAAATGCATAGTTTGCATGAATGATAACTCTGTACATATACATATATATTTCAGAAATAATAACCACAAATCCAAAACCCCTTAAGCTGAATGTTTTGCCACCAATCAATGCTGCACAGAGGAAAGATGTGTCAGCTCATCATCTGATATGTATAATGGAAAAGGCAGGATTTCTTTATTTGATCATTCAAAAGAGTACATTGTAGAAAGCATTGAAAATTAAAAGTTCAAAACTAGAACAGTTGAGCCTGGAGAGATGGCTCAGCAGTTAAGAGGCCTTGCTGAAAACCAGGGTTCAGTTCCCACACCCACATGATGGCTCACAACCATCTGCAACTCCAATTCCAGAGCACCTGATGCCCTCTTCTGGCCTCTGCCTGCACTACAAGCACATGGTGCACAGACATGCCCGTGGGACCCTCCTATGTATAAAATAATCTTTTCTGAGTGTAAAACTAGGAGAGTTAAAGGCAGACAGAAAGCCTCAGAATAACACAAGAAACAAACAAAGGTGTGATCCGTGGTGCAGATAGCAGAAGCATGCAAAAGCAAGGAAGTAAGATGTAAATCTAAAGCCAAGGAGAAAGGCCTCTGCTCCACACATAGAGCTCCAGGCAACTAAGGAATGTTAAGAGCAGGGTAAAACAGTCTTCACCAGGGAAGAGCATGCCAATTGGTGATCCGATACCAAACAGTCATCCTCGAGAACACACATACAAGTGACATTCCACCAGCTGAGCAGCTTGTACTTATTTGGGAATATGTATGTATATACATGTGTGTGTGTGTAACACGTAACAGAAGAGGCCATAGATTTGAAAGTGAGCACAGCAGGTTATGTGGGTGAGTTTGGAGGGAGGAATGTGAAAGGGGAAATGATGCAATTTTATTAAAATCTCAAAAACAAAAAAATAATTAAAAAGAGAAAATTAGAAGTAAGATTTAACAAAAACTATGGATCTTATTTTAACGTTTTTATTTATAGAAACACACAGAGAAGAAAAGAAATTGATTACTAGTGTGTGGTGGCATTATGGGTTTATTTTCTTTAATATTCCCCTATTAACAATCATATATACATACCACATTTATAATTCAAAGATTACTGCAGAGCTTCTAAATTATGAATTCTGTGTTTGGAAGCAAGCATTCAGTGGGTATGGAGCAAGTAGATGGCCGTCTCTGTGGGTGGACTGAATGAATACCGGTCTAGGGTATAGACCCCGCATCACACACTGAAGCAGCAGTCTGTACTGTGGCCTCTGTAAACTAGAGTTGGATGAGGAATTTATCTAGACCTCTGAGGTTATAGTCTTCAGTATCCCATTGCTATGGCCACCCCAGCTGGCAAAGAGGCATGGCATTAAGCAATGTGATGGTGTTGAAACTGTCCCTTGCCTGTGGAAATTTAGATTTCATTTCCTTCATCTGGAAAATACAGCAGGAGACACCCAACAAGGCCTCTAATATCATCCCCACCCAAGAGGATGACTTTATCTTGAAATTGATTTCGTGAATGATACCTAGGACCCATGTCTTTTGAGCTGTGGGTCAACTGTACACTGCAGTTGGGCTTTTCTTTGGGCTGCCAGCTCACAAAAACAACATGGAGTCTTATTATTAATTATAAAATAATTATAAAAGCTCAGCCTTAGCTTAGGCTGGTTTCTAACTAGCTCTTTTAACTTAAATTAACCCGTTTCTATTAATTTAACTTCTACCCCATGGCTTTATTACCTCATCCGTGTGCTGCCTGTCTTGCTTGGTCTGCCTCTCCTGACATCTATGCCTTTCTTTTTCCCAGTGCTCTCTCAGTCCAGAGTGCCTGCTATACCTCCTGCCTAGCTATTGGTCGTTTATCTTTTTACAAAACCAATCACAATGACACATCTTCACACAGTGTAAAATAATATCCCATAACAGTACACCTCTCCACCCAGGTATTTCCTCTACCCCTTGTTCTTCATGTCTGCACCTTCAGGATGCTTGAGGTGTTCCCAGATAGCATCAGGTTATGAATGTAGCTTGTTGCTATTCCCTCGGGTGACAATACGCCTCATTTTAACAATACACCAAGCTGTGTATTTAAATACTTCATTTGAAAAGAATTTATTATTGAGCCACAATTCACAGATGGAATAAAATTCCCCATAGTGTGATTTTAAAATAACAAGTTTGTAATTCAGCCATGAGAACTGAAGAGAACTTCCAAGGCTCCTATAAGGTCCTCTATGACAGAGGGGCCCATTGAAATGAGAAAAAAAAACGTTTATTGATATTTGCTTCATTTTGGTTTGTGTTCTTGGTCTTATGAGAGAAAATTCATGGTCAAGGGGCTTAGGACAACCTTAATTAGCTCTGTGGATCAGAGAATGTTGCAAGGAGCTGCTTTTTGTCCTGGCCACCCAGAACCAAAATAATCACCCAGAAACTGTATTAAATCAGTGCTTGGACCATTAGTCCTAGTTTCTTATTGGCTAACTCTTATTAATTTAACCCATTTCTATTAATCTGTATATCACCATGTGGCTGTGGGTTACCGGGCAGAGTTCCCAGCATCTATCTCCCATGGCTTCATGGCTTCTCCCTGACTCTGCCCTCTTTCTCCCCACATACAGTCTAGCTTTTTCTGCCTAGTTCTGTTCTGCCCTTGCCAGAGGCTCAAAGCAGTTCTTTATTCATTAACCAATAAAAGCAACACAGAGACAGAAGGACCTCCCACACCAAAAGGATACTGGACAGAGACCCATGGAGCACAGAAGGATGCCAACACAATAACAAGATATCCTCAGCCCCAGGAGAACCTGAGGAATGGAAGCTCTTCAGTGTGCAGAGGCTCCGGACAGGTCCAGTCTCAACACAACCGTTTCCTCCCTTACTGTTCAGGACGCACATCGGTCACAAGCTGCTTAGAATGTCTGGAAAATCCAGATAATAGAAGAGAAGGAATGTGGGGAAGAGCCTGTTCTTTCTGGCTCCCTGAGATACTTGAGTCAAAACCCATATCCAGTTACTACTGAGGACCAGTGGCTCCAAACCAGTACTCACCTGCCGTGGACCAGCAGAAATGGGTATGTTTTTAGATTCACTGGGCAGAGCCATTATTGAAGGTGCTCTGGTAAGGGTCGGAAATGAGGACACGGTTTGTTGGTCTTCATTTGTAGCTGAAATACTTATGCATACGGCTCACAGGAACCCAGTTTTACATGAGCCTATGTTCACAGTGTTCAGGCTAGCCTGATTTTTTTTATTATGGCTGAAGCAACAAACCCAACTTCTGTATAATTTCATTATAAAAACTGTGTTTTAGGGACAGCAAGATGGCTCATAGGGTAAGGACCCTTGCCACCAAGCCTGACAGCCTAAGTTCAGTACACACACACACACACACGAATACATTAATAATTATAAATAAACATTTGTAAAAAAGACTGGAGTTAAGTAATAGGACCTGTAAGTTCCACCTTAGATTGCTTACCTGGGAAATCACGTGCTTTTCCCAATCTCAGACTCATTGAGACAGGTACCAGCATGATAGGGAAGTTTGCTTCCGAGATCTGTGCTGCTTTGGCAGGGCAACCTATAGGAATTTCTTTCTTTCTGCTCCAGCCAATGACAGACCATTTCCTAGGTGTCAATCCACCTTGGTATTTATGTCATGGGTTACAGTGCCCTGGGGCAAAGTAGCCTTGAAAAGTCCCAGAAAGGATAATTTGCTAAAGTTACATGGTTATTTCATTGATGGAAGAATTTTAAAGACTAAAACTGTGACAACAATATGGTTGCTTTATGCAACAATCCTGCGTTGCCTGGAGCATCTAAACTGGGGTTTGCATGAAGGGCTCTGTATTAGGCAGCATGTGGCCTCAGCTGGAATTCAGGCTGAGTGATGTCAGGCTACCTGGGTGCTGTGGGATATTTGTACTCTCTGTGAAGATATATTGTTGTAATGGGTGTAATAAAAAGCTGAATGGCCAGAAGCTAGGCAGTAGGTATAGCTGGGTGGAGAGAGAGAACACACATAAGAAGAATGGCAGAGTCACCAGCAAGTTGCCTGAAAAGGGTGGTATCTGTGAGAAGGTTCCTGACAGAAGCAGGTCACTAAAGGAGTGCCTTTTGGCTATGCAGTTCAGCTCTTCTCTCTTTTCTGGCCCAACATATGAGCAATCTCAGTCTCACTTCTGCCAGGAACAGCACTGCCCAACATGTTGTGTGGACTGAAAACCTTTGAAGCTGTAAGTCATATTAAACCCTGGCACCTTTGTGTTGTTTCTGTCATGTATTTTGGTCACAGCCATGTCAAATTAACTAACACATAGGGATTATCTCTCACTGACCATGTGCAGTCTTTGGAGACATGATACCTTACTCCAGGTGCCTGACCCTGGTGAGGCTAGAGACCCCACTCCCTGCCACGGCTTTGAATTCTGAGTTAAGTTTGCAGGGACTGAGAGCAAACAAAACTGAGTGGAGCTGGTTCCAATTGAGGATAGTGGCACCTCTGAGTCTCCTGCTGGCACCAGGTTCTTTGTTTTCAAAGCCGTTATTTGGCCACCATTTCCTTGAAGACTGCCTCACGCTGTATCAATTAAACTAGCCCCCGTGGCTTGGAAACAGCCTATGCAAACTGCAGGATGGCGCAGTTCTTAAATGTGGTTGGTACCAAGTGGGGTCAGAAAAATTATAATAGCTCATTTTACAGGCATTCCATGACACATGTGCTTATGTGTGTGCATGTGTGTGTCGGCATGTGTGCGAGTGTGAATAATCTCTAAATTTATTCAACTCTATTCAAATAAAATGTTAGGTGTTTCTTTTGTCTTTTGGTCTGGTAATACCTCCTTAAAGTAAAATTATAATGACACATTGGCAGAAATGATTATGCTTAAAATTTCCCCAGGTCCCACATTGTCTTCAGTGCTTCCCCATTTTTCTGTAAGGTTCAGTGATTTCTGCTGTTTTCAGTTTCATTACATCTTTGCTAGAAATCCCCCCCAGTGGCTTCCTGTCTCATGCAAAGTGAAACATCTTCTTCAGGAAATGCTCACAGAAATAATAAAAAGTTTTAGAATGGGGAGGGATAAGTGAACCCCTCAGGGTTCAGACAGTACCCGTAGATTGAGAGAGTCACACTGGACATCCACTGGGATCCCACTAGAGTGAGCTGTGGGCCATAGGAGTGAAATGAGACTTTATCAACTAAGCTATGGTTTGGCAACCCCCCCAGCTTCAGAATGCATAGTTGCAGCTAATACATGTGCTCTTCCTTGGCACAATAAACCATAAAATAAAGGAAGTTATCACAGTGATTGTGCTGTCAAAATCTCAAAGTATAATTTTATTTTATTGGGATAAAAAAATTAGATCTAGAGGAACAGTAGCTAGTCACTTACCGAGCAATTAATGAGCAGTCTTGTGCATGTAAATGAGAAATATTTATACAAAAAATTTAATGGTCCAAGAACATGAATAAAATTACTTGTCTTAAAAAAAGGGGGATATCTGCCAGGACCTCTAGGGATGACCCTGCCCCAGCATGCCTGATGTGTTCTGCAGATTTCTTCTGACACACACCCACTGCAGCAGCTGGCCTAATATGCCAACCATGGTTCTCCTACCCGCTCTTTCTCCACCTGGGGTTTTCCTCCATAGCTATCTTCAAGGTCATTCCCTGACCTTATTCAGTCACCTCTGAGTCTTTCTTTACCTCCTTCCTCAGCTCCTCCCTCTAGATTCTCCTTTTTGTTACATTTTCTTCCTCCCAAGCATACCATAAACTTTTTTTTTCCTTGTCGTTTTCTCCATCCCTCATGACTCCAAATCTCGGGTGAGTACAGAATGCTGTGTTTATTCTTTGCTGTATTCTTTACAATTTAGACCAGTACCCAGTGCCTAAGAGGCACTCAACAAATGTGTTCCAAATGAACCAATCTTCCTCAGCCTGCACAGATTTTTTTTCCCATTTCTATATCTTCTCTTTCTCAGACTTTGTCTTTCTATTTCTTCTCCTTGGCAAATCTGCCAACCTAAGAAGGATGCCCTACCTGTCAACTGCTTTAGTCTAGATTATAATGAAATGCTTTTATATTCAACAGATTCAATTAATTTTGTTGAGTCTCTTTTAAGTTCCTGGTTCTATTTGAAATGCTAGGATGTGGTGGCTTCTGTTGGTGTCTTTGGCTATATCCCTTGAGCCAGATAACTGTACTTGCTGCTATAAGTACTAAATCCCTGAACTTCGGGCAGTCTTCCACTTCATGTAGCTTCTGGGTCTTTCTTATCAGTCAGTACCCTTTGTCTGGCATTAACAGACCTTGCTAATATAACCATAAATATGAGATAACACCATTTGCTCAAGGGAGACAGAGTGGGTAGGAAAATGTCCTGTCTTCATGTCACCTCATAGGACACACACTTTCATCAAGGATTCCGAGCCATAAGCGCCCATAGGAGAAACCTTTCACCTTATTCTTGCATCAGCCCTGTTCTCTTATCTACCTCACATGGCCATTTCTTCACCTGAAGTTCTTAGGATTATCTCCCAGCTGGGCTCTCTGCAGCTGACTCCATCTCTCAGATAGTCAGGAATAGAGACAGGAAAGGACAGGACTACCGCTCATAATTTGCTTCACTCAGGGTGATGGGAAGATACAGGATGCTGGGAATTTTGTGGGGCCCTCTGACTAAGCAGAGACTATACTATATCCATGCTCTGAAACTGTGACCTGAGAGGCAGCTGAATGTTGACACTGAGAGGTTTTCCAGCCAACCCTGCAACTTTGACCTAGACTTTAATGCAGTGATGCACTCAGCTGCATAGGGCTGGTAGTTCATCTTCTGTTGCCTTAACAAAATACCCACAATCAAGTCACTTACAAGACAAAGAGTATTGTTGATCCCATGGTTCTGGAGGCAAGACCAAGACTAGTTAGCCATGCCTGTCAAATGTCTTATTGGCTGCAGCCTACAATGGGAAAGCAGAGGCAGTGGGCAACTTAGATAGTAAACTCATGCACAAGAGGGATTGATTGATGAGGTACTAGGCTGTCCTTATAGAACTGGCCCTAGTTAAACCTAATTGACTCTTGTGGGACCCACCTAGATACCTCAGAATGGTGAAGCTCCATCAAATCTCAATGATGTTCCATCGGGAAGAATCAAATCTCATGACGAGTTTAACAGAAGCTAACTGCATCACGTTCAAACTGTTAATGCTGTCCTCAAGTACAGTGGTACTTGAGAGAGTGCAAGTCACCTTCCTCCCTCATCTTCTGCGCTCATGTCCTTGAAGGATGTCCTTTACTCTTTGTCCTCGTTCTCTTTCCTTCTTCCCTCACTTCTCAGTGTGTCTCTAGAAAAGTAAAACCCAGAAGGATGAAGAGACTGGGAATCTAAGTTTCCATGACTGCAGAGAATGCTGACAGAGGGATGCTCGACCATGGTTCACACCCCAGGCTGAGTACACACTGGCTTAGAAGAACAACTAGGTCATTCAGAGCACATCTGAGTGGAGTGTGCCAGCAATGACATAATTACTGGACGACAGCAAGCCTAGCCCAGTATGCACAGCTGCTACTAACTACAAAATGAAGTTGAGATTGATTGATTATCATATCACAGGTCATAAATCCCAATTTCAATTAACATGCAAAAGAGAAGCAGTTATCTTGTTTGGAACTTCAAAAGAAAGTTGATTTTTTTTACTTAGAATTTATTCTTTTATTTTTGTTTCCCTAGCATTCTAGATAGATGAGACACAGGTTTCAATTTATTTGGCACTCTCTCCCCTTCCCTCCCCTCTCCTCTCTTCTCTTCCCCCCCTTCTGCTTCCTCTCTCTCTTTTTCTCTCTGTTTATCCAGTGATAAGAGTTTAAGTGATTAATATATTAGAAATTCAGGATCTAATGCAAAGCAGTCATTGCAAACAATGGTCCAGGAACCCTAGCACTGATGAGATGTCTCATCAGTGAGAAGCTACAAGGGACAACATTAAGCAGTATAAGCCTGGACTCCACTCATATTTCACTAAAGCTTATTAATATATCAGTGCCCCCAAAGGATATTTTGAGAACAAGACCCTATTGCTAACATGTTGTAATCCATCCTTACATTCTTATGTTTGATGTCATCTTGATATTCTCCTGAGTGGTGCTCACTCAGAAAGCATTACTCCAGCATTGGGTATGCTAGGAATCTGTGCTTTACACATCTTTATGTCCTAGATCCCTCAGTTATATGACCTGATTGCTTTCTAACGTCACAAGAATGATGTTATGGTTTGCTAAGGGCACTAGATGTTTGTTGATAACTCCCATGTGTTTGTTAACTTTACTTTGTAAATCATATCCTCGTGTGTGTGACATGTAGTGTATGCATGTGTAAGCATGTAAGCATATCTGTATATAGACATATTGGGTGCACTTTGCCACTGTGTGCACAGGTCAGAGGTCAACATTAGCTATCTTCTTCTGTTACTCTCCTGTTGATGGAGGGAGGGCCTGCTTTTTATCCCGGCCGCCCGGCTATCTTACACCTGAAATAATCACACAGAAACAGTATTTATTTAAATCACTGCCTGGCCCATTAGTTCTAACTTCTTGTTGGCTAACTCTTACATATTAGTTTAACCCATCTCCATTAATGTGTATCACCATGTGACTGTGGCTTACTGGCAAGAGTATAACCAGTGTCCGTCTCAGGCAGGAGAACCATAGCATTTTTCTCTCACTCTGCTTTCTTCCTCCCCGAATTCAGTTCTGTCTTTTCCACCTACCTAAGTTCTGCCCTATCATGCCAAGCAGTTTCTTTATTGATTAACCAATGAAAGCAACACATAAACAGAAGGACCTCCTACACCAGTCTCCGCTTTAGTTTCTGTGGCACGGTCTCGCACTGAACTCAAAGCCTATTGACCAGGCAGGCTGACTGGCCATCAATCCCCTGGGATGTGCCTGACTCTATCCTACCACAACTCTAACATTGGCATTACAGATGCATGCCATAATGCCCAACTCTTTATGAGAGCTTGGAATCGAAACTCATGCTTGGACAGAAGCACTGTACCCACTGAGACGTTTTATTTTCAGGAAATTCTCCCATTGTATGCAAAGATGGGGTAGAATCTGCTTTCCTAACTGGTGGTAGCCCTATGATGATGTGGGGACACCCAACTGGATGTAGACCCTGTGATGATATGGGAATGCCCAATTGGATGCAGGTCCTATGATGATATGTGGGGTTGCCCAACTAGATGCAGACCCTATGATAATATGGCGATTCCCAACTGGGTGCAGGTCCTGTGATGATGTGGGAACATCCAACTGGATGCAGGCCCTGTGATGATGTGAGGACACCCAACTGGATGCAGGCCCTATGGTGATGTGGGGATGCCCAACTGGATGTAGGCCCTATGATGATATGGGGATGCCCAACTAGATGTAGGCCCTATGATGACATGGGAACATACAACTGGATGTAGGCCCTATGATGATGCAGGGATGTTTCTGTTGCTCTCAATCAGGAGCTCAGACTTCATCTCCACACAGATAATGTAAAACTCTATACCCATGACTTCTTTTTCTTGTTATAAAATGTCATTTAGATAATAAATCAATCAATAGTTCTATGTTTATGCTTATTAACTTTAAGTAGATTGTAGATACAAAGCACAAATTGTTCTTTGTGACCAGTAAGCTTTGCTTCTGAACTGTGAACTGGAAGCTTTTTTCCCATAGGATCAATACCCCACAAACCAGTTGTGGTTGAGAGCTGGGAAACTGTTTAACTCTTTCAGCATGATGGCCATCTCTTCAAAATTTGGAATTTTGATTTCCCTGTAGCTTATAGATTAAGCTTCTAAAAACCACTATGTTAATGCCAAATATTTCCAAACAGAACTTCAAATCTAGTGATCAACACAATGAATGACAACTACTTTCAACTCAAGTTGACTAAGCCATAGAGAGTTCCCTGATGCTTATCATATGACAAAACATAACAATGAAGAGTTATGAATGAGTGTGTGTATGTTCACATGACATATACTTCATGCTACATCATTGTAATAAAGCCACAATCTCTCTGGCTGTGCAACAAGGTTTGTTTCTCCCTTTTCATTTCTGGTAGGTCATTTCCTGTGGCAGCTGTCTGTGTCTTTCTGTCTGTCCTCCAAGAATCACCGTACTCATTACTACTTAAGTCTCTGAGTCACGTGGTACCATATGACCCCCAGATTCTTGTAAATCTCCTCTGAATTTTCTCCTTTTAAATTCTCCAAGTAGTAGCCAGATCAGCCTGAATGCCTTCTGCTGCCACACTGCTGTTTTATGTTATTTATGATTGCTATTATTGTCAGTATTTATAGCAATCGTTAGGCAACAGGCATTTTGGCAGTCTCAGCCAGCAATCTGTCACAATCCTCCTTGGTTGAAAAACTGGAAAGGACACTAGAGGCTACACAGCACCCAAATAGTTTATGTTAAGAATGATGTAATCCTCTCTCGAGAGCCGATGAGGTCTGAGGGGGAAAGGGGACAAGAAATGATGAACATCTGACATTGTCTCCAAACCTTAGAAGTCAGAGCATCAGAGATGAAAAAGGAACCGGTCACAGACAACTCCGAATCCACGGAAGGACTTCAAAGGTTGCCTGCACCCAGAGCTGAAACAAAAGATTCCTTTCCTCACAGCAAACGACAAAATTAGATATGCCAAAGAGGCTTTGTTTTCATTTCAAGGCCAGAAGCAACTCCAGCTCCTTGATCCCAATTTAGCATTCACAGCACCAAAGCCATGCCTATGACTCAGAAACTAATAAAAGGAAGACCTCACCTGGTCAAGAACATAACTACCCAAGCCGAAAGGCATTGCGCCAGACACAACAATTAACGTCACAGGTTAATTTGAATGATTATCAATTTATGGGCAGTATCTTTCAGGAATACAAATCTTCAGATCTTACCTGAACAGCCATCTGTCTTCCTCTCGGCCCCAACACCAACGGATGGGAAAACAGAATAAGCCGTTTGCTGCCCTGGGGTTGTGACGAGTGTGGTATTAATGTTACTACAACCTCTTACGTTTGAAGATAGAAGCTGTTGCCTTTTCCAAAGTGCCTGTAATACATTATCTCATTTGAGTTTTATGAGAACGCCCTGTATTATATTTTATTTTCAGGAGCATGAGATAATGTCTTCAGAAGAAGATAACACTTTAGTACGTTACAAATCTCTGGTCCACCCTGACTCCTGCTTGGTGCCACTAACTAAGTCACTCCCATCTCCACGCCTTCCCTACCATGATGCACTGCATTTGTCTGACTTGTGAGCCAGGAAAAGACCCTCCCTTCAGTTGCTTCTCAGATATTTTTCTGCAGTGATGAGAAAAGTAGTTAATACACCTGCACACGTTCTCTGAACCTCTCCAACAGTAGATCAGATAATCATGACTGCTAAGCAAACTGGGGAGGGCAGCATTGGAAGATGGAATCCCTGACTGGAAGAATAAGCCACACCCCAGACTCAATGTAGGAAAAGAGCAAATTCCACCAGGCCATTCAAAACAGCATGCAATTTAAAGCTTATAGTTTGTTTTCAGAATTGGCCATTTAATATATCCAACCATGGATGACCAGAGGCAACCACAATTATTCAAGGATAAACCCTGGGAGGGAGGGATTGTTGTACATTCCAGATCTCTGTAGGGACCTTCCTACGGCTACGTAGTTTCTCTGCCCCAGTGTATCAGGCTGTGACTAACACAATTCCAGGACACAGATATCTAAAGTTGGGACTTGAGTTTTGATTTGGTCTTTCTCTTAAACTCAGGCATAGTACTAAGCTACTTATAAATGGGGAGAAAGATATTAGTAATCTGTGGCATGCAGGGACAGTGCAATTAACCAAGTTATCAGCTGTGATTGGTCATAATGAAATGTTAGTTGAAGCAAGAACTTGGAAGTCCCAGTGTTGCTGAGCTTGACAATTCTTGACAGCTGCCTTCACAGCAACCTCCATCTTTGATGTGGGGTTGTTACACTAGAATAGACTGTACCACTTACAGAAAGACAATGATTAATTCTGTTACTTTACTCAATTCATGGCAGTCTTATGTGAAATTTGGATTTCTTGTAGCACTGGGACTGACATTTTTAAAAATAAAACTCAAAAATTAATTGCAAGAGGCTGGATTATATTGATTGAATTTAATCTGATGAGATTATGTCCATTTTAGAACTTAATTAAGAATTATTGAGATTCTGAAGTTATAATAGAAAAAGTAAAAAAACTGGTCGAACATAGAAACTGGGGTCTTGATTCCTCTAAGTTACTCTGAGTTTTTAAGAATAAGTATGGCTGCCGGGCGGTGGTGGTGCACGCCTTTAATCCCAGCACTCGGGAGGCAGAGGCAGGCAGATCTCTGTGAGTTCGAGACCAGCCTGGTCTACAGGAGCTAGTTCCAGGCAGGCTCCAAAGCCACAGAGAAACCCTGTCTCGAAAAACCAAAAAAAAAAAAAAAAAAAAAAAGAATAAGTATGGCTTCCATTAGTCTCCAAAATTCTCTATGGTTTGATCCAAACCTGCCATCCCTGTCTGGCATCACAGTCTCACTTCACCTCTTCCTCCTCTCAATCAGTTTGCCCAGGGATGCTCCTGATATCATTAACTTCCGGATCCTTCCTCCCAGTGTGATTCTGGTGAACTCGACCTTTCGGAAATTCGTGTATTGTCATTTTCACTAATGTGTTAACGTGAATCATGGTCCCAAAATCAGAATAATTGCCATTTCTGTCCATGTTCCAAAACAAGAGACCTCTGGATAAAAATAAGACACAGAGCAATAAATAATAGCAGTACTCACAGAGGTAACTTTCTAGAAACACAAATATCTGGGAAAGAGAAAATAAAGCTTTGAAATCAATTATTTTCCAGACACTTTAGGACTTAAATGGGAGAATTAACTTTTGGCTTCAAAATTTACTTCTTTGGCTATCTAAAAAGATTTGGCTCAGTGTTTTGAGTTCTAAAACGGGCTGTCAATGCTGTCAAGAGACAAGATGCATCAGGATAATAAACTTGATTCAACCGGCTTGTGTGGGGCTGGTTTTCTTCGTAACACAAATAGCTTGTTCAGTTGACACTGAATGATGAGCCTGTTCCTGGAAGCTTGGCACTGTGAAATCCAATGTCTTTTTAAATAAATACATTAAGTTTATATTTCTATCTGAATGTAGATAAAGACCTCAATTCTAATTGGGCAATCTCTTTAGAGTTTAAAGTACTTAATTTTAATGTAAAATAGAGTATCTAATATTCATTTGTTTACTTTTGTGAAAGACACAATGAATTATTTAGAAATCTGTGGAAAGAACAAATACTTTTAAATTAGAAAATGGTTTCCAAAGAAGGCCTTTTAAATTATCCAAAATTGGTTTGGATGTGTAGTTACATGGCTTAAATCCCAGCATTCAGGAGGCAGAGGCAGACAGATATGTCACTTAGAGACCAACCTGTCTACATAGCAAGTTTTGGATTAGTCAAGGCTACACAATGAGACCCTGTCTCCAAAAATCTCATCATCATCATCATCATTACCTTCATCACCTTCAACATCACCATCATTATCATCACCATCATCATCACCACCATCATCATTACCATCATCACCATCATCACCATCACCATTATCACCATCATCATCACTATCATCATCACCATCGTTATCATCACCATCATCATCATCACTATCATCACCATCGTCATCATCAAATCACAAGACCATCTCATGACTGCTCCTGATCTCCAACCTAGTGATCTATGCCCCACTTTAATGCCATGAGCAATGTGTTTTTATTTTTATAACTACTAACACATATTAATCACACAAATTAGGGACTTTCAGCATAATTAATACACACGAGCAAGTTTTATATCTTTGATCAACCAAATGGACTGGACATTTTAATGGAATTTTCATGGGTTTAATATCAAGGCAGGCTAATAGCACTAATTTACCACTGACCTGCATCTCCAGTAGATCTTTATCTATTCACTCTTCATGTTTTGAGACACAGATTCACTAAGTTGCTCAGGCTTGTCATCAACTGTCTTCCAGTTCTGGCCTTAAAGCTGGAATGCCTCTGCCTCATACCTCCAAGTAGCTGGGATTACAGGTCTGTGCCACAGGGCCTGACTTACTTCGCTTAAATGATGTCCTTAGGTTCTATCTACTTTGTTTCAAATAATAGGATATTGTTCTTTTGATGGCTAAATAATATGCCACTGTGTATATATACCACTTTTCTCTAACCATTTATATGCCACTGAGCCCCAAGATTGATTCAATACCCTAACTAATATGAATAATGCAGAAACTATCTCTCTCTAGGCAACTCTGCCTAGCACGCTGACTCAAATACGATTCAGACTGGATTTGACTCAATCTGTGCCCAGATTTCAGAAACTGCATTTCACAGATAAATGATCTATAAAAGATGATAAAAATTAAATACAATATAAATCATTTAACCATGAAAATTCCGAGAGGTCCCTATCATATGAAGACATCATAACCTTCCTGGGTAAAGACAGTCATCTGCATGCTGTCTGTGAGTTGCTCTGTTCCCTCTTGTGTATCCTCCCCATTCACAGACTATCACCATGACTACAGGTGCACTGGCTGGCTTAGAAGTGACAATGAGACCCGAGAGTGCAGCAACTGTCAGAACACCTTCAAGTGCATATTAAGTGGATCCATTCATCTACTTATATGCTTCTTGGCAGTTCATAAATGCATCATTTTTTTACATATAGCTTTGAAAAGGAATTATTTCCACCTAGATATCTGATATAGAGTTACAGATGAAGTAAACATCACCATGGCCCAGGACCTGCGAGTTCAGGAGCAAAGCTTTCACATAAATACCAGTTAGGAAGATTGGACAGAGACTATGAAACCCAAAATATCACTGAAGTTATGCTTTTTATGATGATAGCTGGACCGACATTTATAGATGTTTTAAGTGCTTGAAGAAATAGTATTTAAAATTACATTTTTATCCTTTGTCTCTTGGTTTATATTACCTTAGTATTTTATAATAAAGTAGTTAGGAAGAGTAAATATCCAAGAATGTAATTTGCAAGGGGCCATATAACTAGTCAGTGGCTGTTCTCGATATTTCTGTTGCCTTCCAAATCCACTCATCACTCTTGCTTACCTAACTGTGCACTGGGCAGCTGGCCTCCACATAGCGCATAAACTGATTTCTTTTGTCCTCTAGCTTCTACTGGATTGAGTCAAGGTAAGACAACAGGAAATTGCAAGGCAGGAGAAGATGAGAGTAATGGAGGCAATTCATGACCTGGGTCCTTTCCTGGTTTGCCACAGGAAGATAGTGGTTATTTTCTTCTCCTGGAGTTGGCAAATGAGAGGAGAAAAAGATCTCAACTTCCTGCCACGAAGCACTTGGCCTTACTTCAGCTGCGGTCCGGCACTCTTCTGCTCCTGGCAGTCATTCCCTTTCCTTGCCAGTTTTTTTAGACTGTAGCTGTCTAGTATGGATGGACCTAGGAAGCCTTTTCGTGTTTTGTCTTTACTCTTTTTATTCACCAGGAGCCTTATACATGTTGAGGGAGAGCCAAGAATGGAACCCAGGCTTGGTGGTGGTGAGGTCAGTGCTCTTCCCACCTGCCCACACTGTGTCTGCCTGCACGTTCCCGTGTCCGCCTTTCTTAACATTCACGCTGAACACGGGTTTCTGTTCTCTGGAGCTGTCCCCATTCATTCGCATACAACTCTCATCCCCCAGTTACATTATATGCTATATGAATATGTCTTCTGAATGAGTTCTTCATTGTCTTCAATTTTCCTAGCACTGTCAGGGATGTGTGGGGTCAATTTGAAAAGGATGCTTTTTGAGAATTTCACTTCTGGGATGGTGGTGTGCAGAGTACACAGGCTGGTTACCAGAGAGCTGCAAGTGGGAAAAATCCACTCTTAAATACATGTGTAAAGTCTTTGAAAATTATCCTAAGGGCAGCCACCAGCATGCTTTAGGAAAAATCTTTTTAACACCGTGTTGTGCCTCAGTAAGGACTGTGAGAGTCTGAGGCACGTGGGCCTATGCTCCCTCCATCTTCCCGGGGCTCCAGTTCAGCTTGATAAAGCTTATTGGAGCAACTGTACTCAAAGGACAAAAATCTGACCTCCCTGAGCATACTCAGCCAAGAGGCACAGAATGTCCCTGGGAGAGGCCACCAGCTTTCCCCATTGTCTCCAACCTTAAGTTACACAGTTTAAATTCCCAGTGAGGGACTCACTTCCCCCACCCATCTCCAGCTCGTACTCGCAGAGATGGAGAGTTGAAAATATTCAATCACTCGTTATCCTCAGCTCAGCTCCTTCATAGGCAGGAGGCAAGCAACACAGGGCAGGGATTCCACCCCTTATCAGGACTCATAAGGCATGGGTATCTGTCTTAGTTAGGGTTTTATTTCTGTGACTGTACAGCATGACCATGGCGGTTCTTGAAAAGTATTTAGTTGGGGCTGGTTTACAGTTTCAGAGGTTTAGTCCGTTGTCATCATGGGGAGAACATGGTGGTGTGCAGGCAGACATGGTGCTGGAGAGGTGGCTGAGAGTTCTAAATCAGGACCCTTAGGCAACAGGAAGAGAGAGTGGCACTGGGCCTGGTTTGAGCATTTGAAACCCCAAAGCCCACCCCCAGTGACACACTTCCTCCAACAAGGCTACACTTACCCCAACAAGGCCACTCCTCCAATAATGCCATTCCCTATGAGTCTATAGGGTCATTTTCATTCAGACCACCACAATGTCCTCCAGAAAGGCTGATCTCTGTTCCCAATTCCCATCGGAGTGATAGCTCAGAGACTTTAAAAGAAAATAAAATGAAAGAAAAACTAGAGCAGTCTAGAAGAACAGAGACATTGAATGCTGCTCCCAGCTTATTTTATTGAAAGGAAAATGTCCCAGACTACCAGGGCTCTCAAAATCAGCAGAGATTTTGATAGTAAGCAATTCCGAGAAGGCCTATAGGTATATGGGGGCAACAAACAAAGCACTAGGCAAGCTCGTTTGTCAGAGATAGCCCGAAGAAGAAACAGGCAGTTAGCAGGCAGCCACCAGAAAAACAGCATATCTCCAAGCCTGATCTCAAAAAGCTGTGTCAACCCTAGGAGTGCGGGTGTAGTTCTGTGGTAGAGTAGCATAGCCCAAGCACTGCACTCCACCCCAGCAAGCAAACAAAATTGAAACTAAAAAAAAAAACCAAAAAAGTAGAGCAACTATCCTCTATACAAATTTAATTTAATCAGGTTGTAGAGCAAGTTATGGCCCTAGGACATTAGCTAAAACAATAGAAAATTAGCCATCTCCTGGAATAGCATAAATCTGGGCTTGAGACTAAGACAGACTTGAGCCTCTCCCCTCTACTAAATAGAGTATGAAAACAAAATAAAAAAACCCAGGAGTATAGGAAAAACAATAGGACAAAGGTAACAAAGAAACTGATATTCTTCAAATCCAAAAAAAAAAAAAATCCAAAAAACTGGGCCCTGGATCAAACAGTGGTAGGTCTTTGGAACATTTAAATCTCTGTACACTGCTAAGAATGTAAAAAAACGAACACTTTGGAAAGCAATTTGTCAGCTCTTAAACTGTGAAACATAAACCTACTAATGTAATTACTGTGGAAAAAATATATGTTCACAAAAACACTTGTTCCAGAATGTTCATAATAGTTTTATTATTGTTGACTAAAAACTGAAAACAATACAACTGTCTGTCACAAGCAAATGTTTATATAAACTATAATATGCACATAGGATGCTATTAAATGATTAAAAAAAGAATTATGAATACAATAGTGTGGATGATCCTCAAAATCATTTCTATGAATTCCAGAAATAATGCCAAAATTGTGCATACACTATGGTTCTACTTACATAAAATTCTAATAATTAAAATAATTCTATCTTACAGAAATATGATAATGGGAGTATATTACAAATGGCCAAGGACAATTTGAATATGACGAAATCATTTTATTATGTTGGTGGTTTCTCAAGTCCTCCAGTATGCCAGAACTGATCAAACCATACATTTTAAGCATGTATGCTTAAACTGCATATTGATAAGATTAGGAGAAACAAGCAAAACACACAAAGTTTATTTTGAAAGCTCTTTGAATGCTCCCTTTCATTCCTTCTCTACATCTATGTTGTATACGTTATCTTATCTTCAAGCGGAAAGATTTCTTTTCCATACAGAACAACAGTAATTTGTATTTTGCCTGCTTTTTATGACTTGATTATTTTAAACAAGAACTCGACTCTTTACTCATATCAGGATCTAAATGAGAGCTGAGATAAACAATGGCTTTCTGTTTGGAGAATGAGAATAAAGAAACAGCACTCATTACTCATTCGTCATTTGCAAATAGAATTCCTAGTGATCGAGGAATGCTCAGTGATGAAAATGGACATTCACGCAGCTAATGGGGAGTGTAACCAGCAAGCTTCCCTTCCAAACAAGAGGCAAATGCCTCAGCAGTCCGTGAGTGCCTGATATGCCACAGTGAGCCATGTACTGAGGGCATGCTCAGAGTTTCTTAGGACAGGAAGGGCAGGGCATCAAAAGGACCTGCTCTCCTTGAAAGCCCATGTCCATAACTTCCAGAAGTTAATGCTACCTTGTATTTAAGAGAGGAACGTATCTACCAACGAGACACAGGATAGCTCCAGTTGTAAATTACAATGTTTTCGGGAGGTTTTACTTGGATTATGAAAAACTTTACCAACTTTTTGGAGCTGTCATTATTTTTATTCTACTCAGCTTCATTTATGAGCTGACAAAGCAACTTCCACATTTTAACTCCTATTTCCCCAACTCTTTCTAGCACTCAAAAGGATACAAAAACATGAGCAAAAGAATTGTAACTACTATCCCTATATTTTATAAAAATGGTGTAGTAAGGAAAAATAGTTCTAGGTTCTGTCAGATAATAGATAAATAATATATACTCTAATATTGCTTGGAGCTGTGGTGGCCCAGTATTGCCACCTGTCAGTCACACTGCAATGTTAGAATAGCAAGGTTAGGGCAGCTTCTGTCCCTTCCATTGTGAGTCTAATACTGTCCACCCTGTCCAGGAGAAACCTTGAGATCCACAAGATAGTGTAGCAGAAACATCTGGGGAATCAGCATCAAATAAAATGGTCCTTTAAGAACTATTTTTTTCTAAAATATAAATTTGCCAGCTTCAAACTGTGCCGAATACAGAACTAGGTTTTAGGGGGAATCGTAAATACAATATGTTTCCTTTGCTGGTGGAGCAATTGCCTAGTGATCACAGTCATCAAAAAAACAACCTGGAAAGACCCTGCAAACCCAACTGAAAACTCTTCTCTTTACCAAGAAAGTCCGAAGGCATAACATTTCTTGGAAAATGCCACACCAGGAGGTTACTACACAGAGATCTGGGTCTTCGCTAGGAATGACTTAATCTTATCCTTTGTATGCTACAGTTCTGTTTCTACAATCTCCAAATTCACGTGTGCAGAGATCTCTGTAGAACGCAAGCTCTTACATGGGACATGAGCATGAAAGCTTCCTCTAGTAACTGTGGAAACACGGCAGCAACATCTGCAGCAGCAGCCGCCGCCCCAGTATTATAGTAGTGACCACAGCTGCAGGAGACACTGGCATGTGTGACATGTTTCTGTGTAGCTCCCTGGGCTCTGAGCATTTCAGTGCACTAATTCACTCAATCCTCATGAGTCTTCAAGGCAGATATTATGGCTCCCATTGTAGGTCAAGAATTTGCTGTTCAGAGGTGGAGTAAACTCACCCAGCTCCCTGCTTGGGTCTAAGCTACAACATAATCAATATTCTAATCCCAACTAATGTTGTACAGAATATGAGCTAATGGAAGTAAGACTTTCCTGGACTTTGACCAAGATGTAGAAAATGCATAGTCCTACAATTTTATCCTTTAACACAATACAGGAAGTGATGCTCCTAGCATCTTGCTCCAACTTGCATCTAGCAACCATGTGACTCAGTACTTTACATTGAAATGGGATGTTGGTGTGTGCAGAGATATATTACACACACATATGTATGATATTAATAGAATATAGACTTTGCTCTCTTTTCCCTTCTGTCACCCAGAACCCATAGTCATCCTCAAGTAGACTGATTCTTTACAGCCAACATTAAATGTAGAAACGGTCTAGATTATTACAGAAAAATAAGTTCAGGCCGGGCGGTGGTGGCGCACGCCTTTAATCCCAGCACTCGGGAGGCAGAGGCAGGCAGATCTTTGTGAGTTCGAGACCAGCCTGGTCTACAAGAGCTAGTTCCAGGACAGGCTCCAAAGCCACAGAGAAACCCTGTCTCGAAAAAACCAAAAAACAAAAAAAAAAAAATAAGTTCAGTCTAACCTTAGAAGACACTTGCTCTACCTGGCTGCTTATTTATAGTGTCTCTCTGTAAATAATTAGTGAGAACATCCCTTTCCTTATTTTAACCAAGAAAGGTAATAATAACTAGTTCAGGATTCTGGATTTCATTAAATTCTTTAAAAATAAAATACATTCTTTTATTTCTGGAACTATGAACATACCCAGAAATTAAGATTTACACATTCTTGTCTCTGTATCCTTTCTGGCAGTTTTATATATACTTAGAATGTATTGTGGTGATATTCACCTCTCATTGCCTGCCTCCTGCATCTCCTTCTGAACCACTTCTTGCCTGCTCTCCCACTGGCTAAACCAAGAAAATGGCACTCCCGCTTCAGCAGCCATTAAGAGTTCAATGTCATTCTTTCTTTCTTTCTTAAATATCATTTTAAAGAGTTTCATACATATAAAACAGTGTACTGTGATCATATCCACTGTCCTCTCTTTTATCCCTCCTACTCCTAATGATCCCCTTCTTTTCAACTGGTCTCTTTCTTACAATCATGTCTTTTTGTGTGTGCAGCTCTCATGTAAGTAACACAGCTGCTGTGTGATTGCAATGGCCATGCCACACTCAGAAGACATTCGTAGCACTCCTTCTCATGCTCTAGGTCATAGGGTCTTGGGCCTTGAAAGGGGTGGTATAGATAACCCAATGAGGGCTGAGTACTCAACAGTCACTCTTAACACTTTTATAGTATGAGTCTCTGTATCAACAGTCTACAGCAAAAAGAAGCTTCTTTGACATGGGATGCGAGCAGCACTATTTTATAAGTCAAGCATATTTAGAAGACAGTTGGATTACTTTCCATGTAGCAAAGCATCAATAGTAGATTCCCTTCTAGGGCTTTTGATCTCCCCACCCCGAGCTTTTGGCCAGGTTTATAGCCAATCATATATGATCCTCTCAGAGAGCAGGGCTCAAATCCAACCAGAAAGTGTTTGGTTACTTCTAAAACAGCAGTGCCACTATTGCAGCAATAGGCCTATATTGCATGACAGGTCAGTTATTGTTGCCCACGGGGTCCACACCTGGGTAAAACCATTGATGTCTTTTCTTGATCAACAGCCTGCATAGCACTTCTGGCACTCTAAAGGCTAGCCAACAAGAAGGAAGCTTCCAGCTAGTTCTAGTTTGATCTCTCTCTATATCCACTGAGACCCCACTGGAGAAAACTAAATTTTCCTTTGCAAGTGGGTATTAAATACAGGTAGTTTTTTGGTTAGGGGTGGAGGCCCATGTCCACTTCCCCCTCTAGGGGGACTCCATGTGGTTTGAACATATGAAGGTCCTGCTCATGCTGCCAAAGTCTCTGCACGTTTATATGTGCATCCGTCCTGTTGTGTCTGGAAGATACTCTTTCCTTCATGTCCTCCACCCACCCTGGCTCTTAAAATCTTTCTGCTTCTTCTTCCAGGGAGGGGCTTGATGAAGACATCTCATTTTTATTTAGTACTGAAGTGTTCCAAAGTTGTCACTCTCTGCACATTGTACAGTTGTAGGTCTCTTTTAGTTCCCATCTACTTCCTGCAAGAAGTAGCTTCTCTGATGATGCTGAGTGAGACCCTGATCTACAGGAATAGAAGAATGTCAGTAGGAGTCATTTTATTGATGTTGTCCTTTAATGGAACAATAGTATTTGGTTTTCTCTTAGGTCCGTGGTGACCTTTTCAGTCTTACATTCTTAGCTACCTGAACAGTGTCAGGCATGGATTCCATCTCATACAGTGGGTTTTAAATTTGTTTTGTTCATCTTTGAAATCTTACTTACATAAATATGTGAGTCCAAGAGGATGCTTCCTACCCAGGGGCTTTCTATCCCTTATCACATTGTCAACCTAAAGAAAACAATTCCAAACAGAACAATGCAGTTTCTTTGGGACTAGCAGAATATTACAATGGGAATACCCAAACCATAATAAATTTTTATTTACATATTTTAGGAGGCTGAGACAAGAGAAAGCTGTTTTCAACAAAGCAAAGTGGGTTACATCAGACATTTTAAAACAGACTTCTATAGTCACAATGATTAATAACAAGAGTGACACCAGTCCAATGTGGAACAGAGTGGTTAGACAGATGTAGAAGTGCTTTTTGTGTAAGATTGCATATTCTCTGCATAAGTGAAGGATCTGGTAGTCTTTCTGGATAGCATAAGGCAATTGTGTTGTGAGGTATCCACCACAGAAGACGACTCAGACACAGGTTTACGTCAAGGGAAAGAGCTGTCTGGGGCCCATATAGTCCCAAGCGTTCTTCAGGGTGGGTTTTAAAGAACAAAAATCCAACCGTGGGATGACACACCTCAGTTAGCAAGTACAGTCAGAAGCAGAATTACTGAATCCAAAAGGCAAGGTTAGCACATTTAAGGCTTTTCCCAGAACTATGGACTCTGATGGATTAGGTCATTGCTCTTGTTTTGGCAGGTGTTGTTTTGGCTGCCTCTGTGCCAGGTTTCAAGGCCTGAATTGGTTTTTCATCATGACATTAGTTGTGCTAAGGTCTGGGGACTGGTTGCAAACTTTTCTGTATAACTTCTTGGCATCATTTCCTTTTTTGCTGTTGTCAGTGTTAGGTTCCAATCAGGTCCCAAATATGGCAGTGCTGCTGCCACTGTTCCAGGTGACAGTCTGGGTTCAGCTCAGGCTGGATTCTGATGGGGTAAACGGAAGGATTTAGCAGAGAAACAAAAGCCTACGATCAGCATCCCTCAGGAACCTTGGGAAGTGGGCTTTTGTTTGTCAGAAAGAACATCACTACCTCTTTTAGTTAAAGTTTCTATTGCTGTGAAGAGACACCAAGATCATGGCAACTCTTATAAAAAACATTTAATTGAGGCTGACTTACCGTTCAGAGGGTTAGTTCATTATTCTCATGGCAGGAATCACGGCAGTGTGCAGACAGACATGGTGCTGGAGAGGAGCTGAGAGTTCTACATCTGGATTGGCAGGCAGCAGGAAGAGAACTGGCTTGAGCTTCTGAGGCATCAAAGCCCAACCCCACAGTGACACACTTCCTCCTCCAGCAAGGCCAACCCCACAGTGACACACTTCCTCCTCCAGCAAGGCCAACCCCACAGTGACACACTTCCTCCTCCAGCAAGGCCTCTTTATGATTCCACTCCCTATGGGCCAAGCATTCAAACTCCTAAGTCTTTGGGAACCATTCGTGTTCAAACCACAACACTTCCCTTCTGCCCCTCCAGCCAACCACCTCCAGCAAAGGGACATCTAACTCCCTATCAACTCCAACAAGCGCCGCAACAGTGCTAAGTCCCCACACTAGCCCCCAGCTCTCCTGGCCTGCCTACCCTTCCCACGTCGCTAACACCCAGACTCTTCTGGATGGCTGTCTCTTTTAAAGCTGGTGACAGGGTGATGCCATTTTGATGTTGATTTATGTTTCTTTCATAATACCCTTGCCCACCTCTGCGTACATACTCAGAGTGTTAGGTCAAGTGTTTTCCTGGCTATGGAATTCACCATACACATTCGGACGGGTGGTTACTTCAGTCTTCTAAATTTCTGTAATGATTTCTGTTTCTCTTTGAAAAAATATTTAATGTTTTGCTTCATATTTTAGGTCTTAGTTTATGGTATCAGCTTTAGCAAGCTGAATCGAGTCCGGCTATAGTTGTCAGAGCCCCATCCCTTTCTTGCAATAAGCATCCCTTATCCATGACTAACTCATGCATTATTTTCATCAAGCAGGGGAGAAAATCACTTCTATTTTCAGCCCCAACTACCATGATTGCTTTCTCTAGTTAGGCTGAAGGGTCTGCTAGTGAAATTAACACATTCCCAAATAATTGAAATTTCATAGATTCTGGCAATTTTTTATTACATTAAAGGAACAGAACTAATGTTAATTTAGATAAATTTGGCAAACACATTAGTGAGGTTTTAGATATGCAAATTATCACTGCTACGGAAAGAATCCTTACCCGAGGCTGGATTTTAATAGATCTTTGTCACTCCTGACACTTCTGTCTTTGCCTTTCATTGACAGAGTAAAACCTTTCTCCTAAGGCTTTGATCACTGGGCTTTTCCCATTCCTTTCCTCTCTGTTTCCAAATCAGCTGCTGCTCTTTCTGAGTTTGTCTTGCAGTGTCTTACCAATGATGATAGCCAGTAGTAGCCAGCATGCACTCCAATCTTACTTCCTGCAGCTACGGGCCCAATAAGCATGAGATTGACTTCAAGTTTCCTCAGGTTAATGGTTTTACCGAAATGATCGTCCCTGACTTGAATGCCCTCTCCCAGAGACTAGCACCATGCAAGCTTCCAAAAGAGGGCAGCAGCCAACAGTCCTTTCTAGCAATGACTCCTATGAAACTCGATGATCATGACGGCACAACAACTCCAAGGGTGCAGAAGTGGCACACATACCTTGCTGGTAACCAAGAGCTCTCCTAATTGGATTTAAAGTTTGCTAAACAAGAGAAAAATCATGTCTGGTATTGTAAACTTAATCAACTACCAGGAACTAGCGAGGTCATGGATCTTGGAAAAGAATCTATAACCAACTTTACTAAACCAGCATCATCCCAAATAACATTTTAAATATATATTATTGTACCCACAGATAAGTGTAGTTTTCACTCCTCATCAAAGAGATTTCTTTCAGATTCATCTCAGGTCCTT
>JAQHUG010000072.1:6753390-6834790 GCA_028555095.1 Dicrostonyx torquatus
TCTGAGTCTTGAGGTTCATCTAAGTAATTCCCACTAGAGAAGATCTCTATAGGACAGGTGATCTTTTGGGGTAGCATCTTGTCTTGAACTTTCACAATTTTAAAAATGAGACCTTGGCATGTGCATCAGTTATTTTGTTGTGTGTATGATTTGGATTTCTAACCTACCTACATTGAGTATGGTCTTGGGTCTGTTTCTGGTTTTGCCAAATTCCAGTTGCTTTGAGACCAGGTAGAAGGAGTCTGTAGCTCAGTCCCTCAGTTACTCAGTGTGGATTTTTGAATGGATAGGTTGGGGTGATTCCAATTTAGTTGTTACTGGTATTTTGGGGGGATCTTAGAGGTGGTGTGCGGGTGTGTGATTGCTTGCATGAACAAGGAATATAGCCTTTTGCTGGGCCTAGGTTGGCGGAAAGGCAGCATGAGAGGAGGGACCCTGCCGACTCACCAGGAGAGCACACAAGGGCTCCATCCTTGGCTTGCAGAGAGCAATGGTGGATGAGCTTTAGATGGAAAGATACAAATAAAATCAATGTTAGAGGATGGAAAGAGACACATCTTTGAAAGTAACCTCAGGCTTAAAATAGAAATAGAATAAAAATATGTCACTAGAGATAAAGATAAAACTTTTAGTGGAATAAAATGACCAGTCTGCTGGGAAGTTCTGAATGTGAATTAAAATGTTCCATGAGTTTTGAGAAGCCTTTGCCAGGACCTGTGTCAACTGACCTTTAACTCATTTTCCTCCTTTTAATGGAGACAGCTCCCGCCTGTTTGTGTCACCTCCTTCCCCAGTAGCATCTGTCTTGATTACTCTTTTTTGTGTGTCTGATTTCCTCTCTCTCTTACTCCCTTCCTCTTTCTCATCCACCAAGATCTTATTTTCTGCTGTGTCTTATGTGTTACTGTTTCTCCTTCCCTCTCATCCATCCATTTATCTATCTGTCTGTTGTCTGCCTGCCTGCCTACTATCTGCCTATCTTCTATCTATGTCTGTATATCTATCTATCTATCGTGAGATCTTATATTCTATTGTGTCTAGTGTTAATGAACCCAGCCAGTTATTTTGACTCTAGGTATCATGTATTGTTGTTTTGGAATTTCCATTCAATCCTTTTTTGTAGTTTGGGATATACTGATGAAATTACCTATTTTTCCAAAATCTTTATTGGCATTTTCTACTTTCATATTCATTTTGCATGTCAATAATAGTTGTTCTTAAGGTCTTTGTAACCAACTCTAAAATTGGAATTACATGTTGGTTTCTTTGTATTTTTAATATTTTTGATTTGTGACAGAACATGTGGTTATTAGACTCCAGATTCCTGAGCACTCTCTTCCTTTTGGATGGATTGATGAATTCAACAAAGAGTAAGCTGTGTTAGTTTATAAGAAGCTGCATTAGAAACTTGCTACTTAACACACGTTACCACCAACTCACACCTGGCACATCATGTTTTCATCAAGAGTTCTTATTTGGTTTTGGGGCGAGCATCCCGTCCCATCCCATCCCATCCCATTCTATTCCATGGGTTTCCATTCTATTCTCTGTGTTTGGAGTCCTACAGTAGAGCTTTGTGCCAAAGTTCTGCTGCTATAACTAATATCTGTGATAAATCAACTAAAAAAAAGGTTCATTTAGCCCATGATTTTGGGGGTTTCAGTCCATGACTGGTAGGTGCTATTGCTTTAAGGTTTGTCTGAGTAGAGTATCACAGTGGGAGTCTAGGGGTGCACAATGTCTTGATGAGGGAGCAAAGGAAGGCAAAGGTCCTTGTTCCCAATATTCCCTTTAAGGGGAATATCCCACAAGTTCCAACTTCCTTTTGCTGGACCTAGTAGAACCATTAACAGATGAACTTTCAGCGAACATTTGAGATCTTAAGACATAATACTATTTCACCAAAACATCAAAAACATCATCAAAAGCTTTCTCCTTTTGTTTAGGCTTCTTCCACATATTATTTCACGATTGAACGCACAAGTTGGGGAAGAAAGTCTTCAAATGCTTAAAATGTTCCCCATCTCTATTGGAACCTCTGCTTATTTCTTCCTGTCTCCATAGAAGCTATCCTTCTGGTGTTGTACTGAGTTTTGCTCTAGACGTTTAGACTCTCATCCCTTTGCAAATTCATTAGAATTCAGATGGCCGTGGTGGAAGTCAGTTCCTCTCTCTGACCCTCCTCTTACATGTAGAAATCCTAGTTCCCTTGGTTCTTGTTGCCTCAGTAACTCTCTGCTGCTTTCGAAATGATTACCTTTTCTTTGGAACAGGGCCTTTCTGCATAGCTCAGGCTGGTCTTGACCCCATCATCTTCCTGCCTCTGCTGCTAGGGTTACAGGCATGACCTATCCAGCCTTTGAAAGAGATGTTTTTGTATCTTATCTGACTCTTCTGTGCAAGGTGGGAGTGCTGATCTTTGGAAAAGTATCACGTATAACATGGAAGCTAAAACTCCGCACAGTGCCTAGTTTAAAATATCTTTCTGTTTAGCCATCCATGATTTTGAAATTCAGCTGATTTCAGCCTTTGAAGGACATAATATTTTTTCCCCTCAGAACTGTAAATATGACATTTCACTGCCTTTCTGGTTTTTTAAAATTTGATGACAGACTGATTTTTATTTCTTTTTATAGGCTTTAAAAAGTCTTATCTTTTCAGTGAAAAATAACACAGTTTTGAGACTATAGCTATGAGAACCCCTTCCTGCGATTTTGGAGTTTGTAATCAGTCTTCAAGTGTTAAGTCCTTGCCTTCTACCCTTTTTGGGACAGTATCTCTTGTTATCATTGTGGGATTCTGAGCTTCTGGATCTTCTGAATCTGCTTCCGATCTTGCCCCAGGAACATGGGGATAGCAGACGTATGCATTGTGTCTGACTTCACATGGGTTTTAGGGAACTGAACTCGGGTCTTTACCCACTAAGCCATCACTCCAGATGCTAAGTGGAAGCAATCTTCTTGCCTCTGTCCTTTCACACACTTGAAGGCCTCATTGCTAATATGATGGTGTTTGTAGGCAAAGCTTTGGGAGATAACTGGGTTTAGATGAAGTGATGGGGTTGGCTCCCATGATACAATTAATATGTTCGAAGGAGAGGAGGAGACAAGAGCTGTCTCCCTGTCCTCCCCTCCCCCAGTGCGAAGACCCAGGGATAGGATGACCATCTGCAAGTCACTAGGACTCTTAATGGAAAGTTGATCATATTAATTCCAAAATTAGATGTCCAGAACCGAGCAAATATCCATTCATTCCTAAAGGCACCTAACATAAATTCATTTTGTCATAGCAGTGGGATACACCTGCTATCAATAAAATTTCCATAAATACTCATGCTTCAGCCTTGTCCTGGCTAGTTTTATGTCAACTTTACATAAAAGCTAGATTCAGCTAGATTCATCAGACAGAAGACATCCTAAGCAGAGAAAATGCTTTCACAAGATCAGACAAGGTCATGGGGCATTTTCTTAATTAGTGATTGATGAGGGAGGGCCCAGTCCATTGTGGGTGGTGCCATCCCTGGGCTGGTGGTTCAGCGTTCTATAAGAGAGCTGGATGAGCAAGCCATGAGGAGCAAGCCGGTAACAGCACCCCTCTGTGGCATCTCCATCAGCCCCTGACACCAGGTTCCTTAGTTCTGCTTACGATCCTGCCCTCATTGCTTTCAAGGATGACCTGTTGTATGAACTGTGAAGGAAACCAACCTATCACAGCAAAGGTAATCCTAACTGAGGCAGCATCTCTACAGTCTTGCCTGTGAGAACTACTTCAGAGGGTTCAGAGTTCAGCTTCCAAGTAGTTGCTTTTCTCTGCAAGTTGATCTTTGCTCACCTCCTGGAACCTTCCTCTCACACAGCATAGTGTTAGGTCAGACACTGAAAGGGCATCATTTCTGCATCCCATCATCCTTTTCTGGGTTATGTCTTCCTCTCCAGGATTCTGCACCACAAGCATTAGCTGCTTCTACTCATGAGCTTTGGCCTTTAGCCTCTTAGTCTGGATTTCACAGCTCTGTGTTGTCAATTTTCTAAGGTCTGCAAAGTTATTGCTTGCATCTTGTCTCCACTTCTGGGTGGTTTTTATAGGCAGCCTTGTCTGACATTTGCACTTCGTCATGTTTGGACGCAAAAGACTTACGACAGTGTTTTCAAGGGGAGCTTCACCATAATCTACTTTCTAGATAATCATTTTACAGTGAGAAGAAATTGCCTGTGTCCCATATCTTCTCAGGGTTCAGGTGAGCAGTTTGCCATGTGTGATATCGAACTTTGGAAGATGTTTGAAATTTCGTGAATGAATAGTGACATGCACAGTACTTTTAGAGTTTTGAAATCACAGTAATCATTTTCCAACTCTATTTTTTAAAAGTCTTTCGGATCAAATTGTCTCTGCTATCAAAGATGTCCTGACAATGTCTATTGTTCCGTGCTGATGTGGCAGATGACCTGGGCCCATTTCCATCCCCTTTCCAGCCAAATTATTGCCGGTTTACTTTTCACTCTTTTAAAAAAAATGATGTACATTGTATTAATGAGGGTTCTCAAAGGGAGCGGAACTTGTGGAATGAATATAAATAAAGGGGGTTTATTAGAATGGCTTACAGACTATGGCTGTCCACTAATGGAAGGTCCAAGAATCCAGTAATCATTGAGTCCACAAGGCTGACTATTTCATCCAGTCTTCAATATACACCAGAATCTTGAAGAGATATGTGCTAATGCTAGCGAAGGGATGGGCTTGTCACTGGGAGTGAGAGCAAGCTGGCCAAGGAAACAAGCTTCCTTCTTCCATGTCCTTTCTCTAGGCTGCCAGCCGAAAGTGTGGCCCAGATTAAAGGTGGATCTTCCCACCTCAAGGATTCAGGTTAGAAGGTGGTCTTCCTGTTTCAAATGATTTAATAAAGAAAAAATTAATCCCTCACAGGTATGCCCAACCATTTGTGTTTTAGTTAATTCCAGATGTAGTCAGGTCGACAACCAAATATGGCCATCATATAAAATATCTCTCTAGACTGGGATGAGTGGCAGTGAAAATTTATGAAGCCTGTCTTTGTATGGGATACTTTTATGATCATTGTCCACGCGGTCTGGTCCTCAAAGCAACACACTTGGGTAACATGACCATTATCTCATTTTTATTACCAGGGAAATATAAGTTCCTCAAAGAAGCATTGATAGTGAATTCAAGATTTGAATTTAAATTGCCTGGTTCCAAAGTTGCAACTTCAACACTAGTCTAGTTAACCCTTGCTTGCCCACTTACTGTTATATGAACTGTATTCTTTTTAATATCCTTCTACAAATCACTACCAATACTTTTGTATATTCAACCATAAATGCTGTATCATATTCAACTGATATCTCATTTTTGGACTTTTTTGTTTTAAATTTTTATTTAAATAAAGACAGCCACATGTATCTTTATATATAGTTTTAGAAAACCCATCCTCATATATTGTTAGAAAAATTCTTTGAACCAGATTGGTCTAGAACCAATGACAAGCCAATTTTAAAATTGGCTTAGAAAGGTCAAAGCTATCTCCCAGGAAATAGGTGTCAAATTTACACATCTGCGGTGAATAGCTCTCCCAGTCTTTTAGTGTAAAATTTGGCATTAACACTTAACCTAGAAACTTTTCTCATTAATTTTTAATACTGATTTTTTTCCATTGCCACTTATTTCTCGAGATCACCTGCCCTTGTGTCTTCTTCTTGTTTAGTATAAATGGTGTTTGCATGGATTGGGATTGACCCCAGAGCTTCGTGGTTGCTAGATAAATACTCTGCTGTTAGCTCCACCCCAGCTAAGAATTCTGTGCTTTTTAGCATGCATTGGAGTTACTATGTTCCCTGCTTCTATAGGGTTAGTTTGTGAATCTGTAAGAATTATTTTCCCCTGAGACTTGGAGACCTTACAGTTTGCACTTGGTAGTTTTAAACAGTAAGATAATTACCTGTATAGTGTGGCTAAATTTATTATCAAAAAGTAAAGCAGGTTTTGAATCGATACCCCTTACTTAAGTATTATGACTATTTCTAGATCTCATTAACTCATGTACTGTTTCCCTTTATTTTATTTTTTAAAGGTCTAATGATTACATTGTAATTTAAATTCATATATTTGTACAGGAAAATAATTAACAAGATCCAATTTAGTTTATATAGTAGAAAAAATGGTTGGAG
Organism: Dicrostonyx torquatus; assembly: GCA_028555095.1. Classification (NCBI taxonomy): domain Eukaryota; kingdom Metazoa; phylum Chordata; class Mammalia; order Rodentia; family Cricetidae; genus Dicrostonyx; species Dicrostonyx torquatus. Next base: position 6,759,573 of record JAQHUG010000072.1, read on the forward strand.
AACTTAAAAGATTCCAAACAGCTAATATTCATTCTCTTCTCCCAGGCGTGTTTTCCTGTATCAGGTTCTCTTGCATACTATGCATAAAGCCAGCTCAATTAACGCTTCCAAAGCTATTCCCTACCATCGCCATACTCCCGCTGGAACTCTGTACAGATCATTGAGACAAGGTTTTCATTTTGATCTTTGGCTTTAGCAAGTCAGTGTCTGAATAAAACAGAGCCTACATGAATGAAAGTAACTACAAGGTTAATATCGATCTTGCCTGTTTCTTCCCTGTCTTTTTGGATTGTTTTCCCCAGATTTCCCCCCTCCCTTTTTATGCACAGCGCGCTCTTCCTTGCTTTAGGCCTTTCACTGAGTTGAGACATGAAAGGAAGCATCAGAGACTTTGATCATGCTGGTTTGGACTATCAGTCTGCATTGGCAGTATTGAGGGCTTTGCCCTCACACCAAGCTTGGGAATTTAATCAGGCCTTTGTCTGTACTGACCATAACCTTTTATCTTTACCTGAGTCTTGGAAGATGATTACTAAATGACTCTAGGATCATATTCAGAGTCAGAAGACTGTGGAAAGTCTTATTAGTCTCGTGGTATTTTATTATACCTTAAAAATTATTTATTGGGGCTGGGGAGATGGCTCAGTGGTTAAGACCACTGGCTGTTCTTCCAGAGGGCTCAGTTTGACTTCCAACATCCACATGGTGCCTCACAATCCTCTGTAACTCTAGTTCCAGGGTATACAACACCCTCTTCTACCTCCACAGGCACACCACACACATAGTACACAGGCATACATGCACACAAAACACCACACACATAAAAGTACTTTTAAAATTTAAGTGTATGAGTATTTCGGCTGCGTGTATGTATGCATACCACCTGTGTGCCCGATGCCTGCAGAAGACTGAGAGGTCTTAGGGCTGTCTAGGAATTACAGATGTTTGGAAGCTGCCATGTGGGTTCTGGGAAATGAACCCAAGTCTTCTGCAAGAGCAGCAAGTGCTCTTAAATGCTAAATCATCTCTCCAGCCCCTTATTCTGTCACTTAAAAATGTTCTGAAAGAATGACCTTTATTGTGTATATGAAGCCTAGGGATGTAGATAATTTTGGGCAAATTGAATAAAGAGGAGAAAGAGCCAGTTATTCTTTTTCATGATAAGATCTGCCATAGTTTGTTTTCTCCTTAAAGTTAAGAAGCAAGCTGTTCAGAATATTCAGTGTGTGTTCCAGATGGTTGTATCAGAAAATCTGAGATACTTTGGTCAAATATTTAGTTTCGGAAGCTTTTGTTTACATTGCACTAATTAATGTATTGTTGTTATTGTATGTATTTGAGATTTCCATGTGAAAGGCATTGGAATAACTCACTATGCAAAGAAATGATTGGAATATCATTATTGGCCTAACATCTTCATAGGGCAGATTCTAAAATAAAATAACAGGAAGTTGTATTTGAGAATTCTTCCCTAGGTGGTATTTCTAGGTAATATTAATTATTGTTTCTCATAAAGACTAAATTTTTTCTCAGCTGTAATTTGTTGTTTCTGTTCTCATACCTGCAGACTCAGGAAAATAGGCACCCCACCCCCAAGAACAGTATGAGTTTTAATAATTCACAGAAAGGATGCATAACTTATTGAAAGCTATTATATTCATGCTTATGGCCTATTATCAACCAAGGGAGAGACAGATGGGCAGGCATCAGATCACAGCACACAGCTCCCATTTGTCTTTCACAATGGGGTCATTAGTATGAACTCTGCCTGGAATGATTTGTGGCTGCTACTGCCAATTATGAATGTTTTGTTATCTCTCTCTGTATAACATTGAGCCATGGTGACCAGGGTGTGTACTGGAGCTCAGTGATTGGCATGGTTGGCTAACACATCCAGAGGCAGGATTGTCTTCTACCACTTGAGTGATTAACACGCCTGTGCAGAGTCTGACCAGAAAACGAGACAGATACAAAACAAAGTGAGAGGTGCCACTGCTGTATGGTTTATGCCTTCATAACTGCAGACCATCTGAAGACAGAGCTGACACCATGTGACCCAAAGCTTCTACTCTCAGTCACATTGTGAGACCATCAGGGCTTCCACACCATCTGAGAGAACTCTTGCCGTATTTCACGGTCCAGAGAGTGCCTCCTAGGACCTAAGGGCTGAAGCAGGACCTCTTTATCATGCATTATCAGGTTTGAAGCTCCCTTTGGAGCGCCACAAATGGAAACAGTGGGGAATATTTCCAGCAGACTTTGAAAAGAGAGTGGTCTGTCATGTAGGAAGCTTCCAGAAGTAGGTATGGGTTTGTGTATCATTTGGGAACTCAGCTGCTGTTGGAACTGCTAGGTAGTTCTGTAGAAACCACGGACAGCAAGTGTTTGTCCTTTGGAAAATAGTATTTTGATTACTGTGCTGATTAGTTTTATGTCAACTTGACACAAGCTGGAGTCATTGGGAAGAGGAAACCTCAATTGAAACATTACCCCCACTGGCCTGGCCTGTGAGACATCCTGATGATTAATGATTGATGAGGGAGGACCCAGGCCTTTGTGGGTGGCATCACCTTTGCCAGGTAGTTATAGGTGTTGCAAGAGAGCAGACTGAAGAAGCCATGAGCATGCAAGTCAGAAGGCAACACCCCTTCATGGCTTCTGCTCAGTCCCTGCCTCCAGATTCCTCCCCTGCCGAGTTCCTTCCTTGACTTCCCGCAGTGATGGACTGTTTCCTCAGAATGTGAAATGAAACAAGCCCTCTCTCTACTCCTGTTGCTTTTGATCATGAGGTATTATCATGGCCGTAGAAACTGTAACCATCACAGTCACCATCAAGCACAATGGCATGCAACAAGCTCAAATTTCTAAAAGAGGAAAATGTCCTTACTGAGCAAAGTTGAGAAGAAATTAATTATGTTTTCAGTATATTTGCTCAGGGATTAAAGAGCAGTATTGATTCCACAGTCTTCTATTTGTTGAGGAAACATTTGCATTATATACCGGGGAAACTTTCTAAAAAATGAACAATGAAGATTCAAACAGAAGACACACATCCCTCCACCTGGGTGTTTTTATGGATGAGAGTCTGTGATGGACACTTGTTAATTATTTGTTATCTCTTCCACTTCCATGACAACTGTGAAGGGTTGGGAATCTGAAACACATTCAGAATTCTACTTCCCACCATATGCTTATAAAATAAGCATGTATCACATTTGTAATCTGAAAAATAAATCTTAAATGCATAAAATTTAGAAAGAATAGAAATGAACAAATTATCAGAGACATTACATATACTCCAAATAGGTGAAGAAACACGAAGAAAAATTTAAGACTCAACCCACTTAAAAAGTTGAAGGGTAAAGAGAGAAGGAAAGAAATAATATGGTTAAAAATTAAATAGCGTAGAAATAAATTTAAATTTATCAATAATATAGTAAGTGTAAACTATTAATTTTTTGGTTTTTTTTTCAAGTTGGGGTCTTGCTATACAGATCTGACTGTCCTGGAACTCTCTATGTAGACTAGTCTAGCCTTAAACTCACAGATATCTGCCTGCCTTTGCCTCCTGAGTACAGGAACTAAAGGTGTGCACCATTATGCTTGGTTAATTGTTAATAGGGATATATTTCTTTGGTTGAATGAGAGAAATAAAACACCTGACTATATGTCATTTAAAGAGTGTTCCCCCAAACTTACCGACTCCTCCATCCAGATAATATAGCTTGAGTTTCTAAGAACTCTTCAATGAGCAAAGCAGAGTCACCATCCTCATAATACCCACATTGTATCACAGGACGCTGACAATGAGCAAATGAGCCATGTCATAGAATCCTAGGGTGTGATCAGTGCCACTCAGATGAAGTATGATAAAGGCATAAAGATTTGTGGGTAGGAAGAAGCTGGTGTTTTAGATGGGCGGTTCAGGGCTTTCTTTTTGAGAAATTAAGATCTAAATGGATTGAAGGATGAGCCCCCTGGAAATCTGCAGGCAAAGACCAAGAGATAGGGCTGTGCTTGGCACACATGTTCAAGTAGCAGCAGAAAGGTCAATGTTGCTGAAATCGGTGTACAAGGCCAAATTATTGCAATTGGATTGCAATAATCATTGCACAATAAATACATATTCTAAATCACTACATTGTATACCTTGAATAGATTCTATATTTGTCAATTATACCTTTTAGCTTAAAATAATTTTCTAATTAAATATTTTAGCTTCAAATGAATAGAAAATCTTATTACAATTTGATTTTTTTTGTGTGTATGTGCAAGAGGGCATACACACACATGCCTTTATTTTCTGTATCATCTTCCTATATGAAATATTCACTGGAGTCACTTAAGAAGACTTCACTGATGGGACTCACTTAGCCCTGAAGTCTCAACATCGGGTTTCAGTTGACATCTTTGTAGGTTTGAATAATGGCAAGTGCCCAGCTATAATCAGTTCTCCAAGAACCCCACATTTGAAATCCAGTCACACACAGTATCTGGATACATTACTTGGCCTCATTTAGGAAGTTTATAAAAAGACAGTCCGTCCTAGGCTGTTTGATCACCTTAACCTCCTCTTAGCAATGGTCTTCAATAGTCAATTTAGCCAGAATATATCCTCACCACTTACTAATTTCCCAACTACTGACTACTCCATGGTTTATTGGCTCCAAATCCCTAGTTCTTCTTACTGTATGTGAACTGATCATGCACATGTATCAAAATCTCTTTTTGCTCATTACAGAAGTTCCAGAGTAAAAATCTATCTTACTGATTTAATTACTAGGTAGCATGGATATGTTTTGACACCCAAAAAGTATTAGCGTCAAAAGCTTGCTTTTCTTGGCAATGCTGGGGTAGCTCAGATTTATGCAAATCCAGGAAAGCAATCTGATTGCCCCTCTTTTGTCTTTGTTTTTTTTGAAATCCATGATCTTTCTATGTTATTTAGAGTTAAATTTAGAATGTCACATGACTGGGCGAATTTTGATTTGTCATTTGGTGAATGAGTCATTGACTTACTATTCAACCACACAATTTCTGGCTGTGCTGTTTGTTAGTAGCTAGGGCTCGTCAGGCTTCACATTGCATGGCACACTCCATTTTATCACTACACTGGCCCTTCCTGAGCAGTCTCTGGACACATTCCTGTCTGTTTCTGTGCTAATGCCAGGTTGTTTTCATTACTGTAGTTCTATAGTAGAATTTGAAGTCAGGGACAGTGATGCCTCTAGAAATGTCTTTTTGTACAGTATTGTTTTGGCTTTCCTGGGTTTTTAGTTTTTACATATGAAGTTGAATATTGTTCTTTCAAGGTCTGTGAAGAATTTTTCTGGAATTTTGATGGGCATTGCATTGAATCTATAGATTGCTTTTGGTAAGATTGCCATTTTTACTGTGTTAATTCTACCTACCCAAGAGCATGGGAGATCTTTCCATTTTCTGGTGTCTCTGTCAATTTCTTTCTTCAAAGATTTAAGGTTCTTGTCATACAAATTTAAGGTTCTTGTCACTTGTTTGGTTAGAGTTGCCCCAAGATATTTTATTTTCTTTGTGACTATTGTGAAGGGTGATTTTTCTCTGATTTCTTAACAAAAATTTGGGTGGAGACCTAAACAGAGAATTCTCAACAGACAAATCTCAAATGGCTGAAAGATACTTAAGGAAATGCTCAACATCCCTAGCCATCAGAGAAATGCAAATAAAAACAACTCTGAGATTCCATCTTACACCTGTAAGAATGGTCAAGGTCAAAAACACTGATGAAAACTTATGCTGGAGAGGTTATAGAATAATGGGAACGCTTCTCCATTGCTGGTGGGAGTGCAAACTTGTATAGCCACTTTGGAAAGCAGTATGGTGGTTTATCAGAAAATTTGGAAACAATCTACCTCAAGACCTAGCAATACCATTCTTGGGCATATACCCAAAGGATGCTCAATCTTATCACAAGGACATGTGCTCAACTATGTTCATAGCAGCATTATTCATAATAGCCAGAACCTGGAAATAACCTAGATGTCCCTCAACTGAAGAATGGATAAAGAAAATATGGTAGATTTACACAATGGAGTACTACTCAGTGGTAAAACATAATGACATCTTGAAATTTGTAGGCAAATGGATGGATCTAGAAAAAAACCATATTGAGTGAGGTAACCCAGACAAGACAAGATAATAATATGCACTCATAGGTGGCTTTTAGACATAAAGCAAAGAAAACCAACCTACATTTCAGAACCCTAGAGAACTTAGAGAAAAAGAAGACCCTAAGAGAGACATACTTGGATCTAATCTACACAAAAAGTAGAAAAATACATGATCTCCCATGGGGGTCATGGGAGAGGGTAGAAGGGAAGAAGGGAGCAAGGGAGGGGAGTGGATAAAAATGTATAGTTCAATAAAAACGATAAAAAAAAGAAACTAAAAGAAAGAGTTGCATGGTCCTGGTGTTTCTTCACAGCAAGAGAACACTGACGAAGACATATGTATTTGTATGCTTTAGGAAGCATATTCTACAGCATTAGAGAGTAATTATAATATAATACAAATCAAAGCATTGCTTGTGTTGAAGATACATACACTCTCTGCACATTATATGTCAATAGAATGGCTGCCCGAATGTAGGTGGGAAGGAGAGCAGGAGGCTTTGGTGATTGATGTGGGTGTTTGAGGTGTTGTCTGGAGGTAGAGAAGGGGAAATGTGAAAGCAGAGGGACAAGAGGAACTCTAAGCACACAAGGTCTGCCCTTCCCTGAATCCAAGCAGCTTTGTGTTCAGTCTTCTCTTGCTGTGCTCATGACTCCAGAAATTGGCATCTGCTTTCACAGCTCAGTGAACAAGAATGCAGCAGCTCATTTTCAGTGTGCAGTGTCTCCATCCTAGAGAATTTTGTTCCCTCCAAGGAGACACACAGAAGCAACTTCTATGTCTATGTCTGTGACTAGGGCTAGTCAGGTGGCCAGGATAGCCTTTTCTTTTCTTCTTCTAAAAGAGCATCCATGGAGAAGAAAGCCTGCCTTTTCATTTTCCACTGTACCATGTAGGTTAGTTAATCTTGTCTGTAAATTGGTTTATCTGTAAATTCCAGGGCATTGCAGTTGGAACCACAGAGTGAGCCTCTAATAACAGTGTAGCCAAAAATCTCATAACATATTACGTGTAGAGAGAGTCTCAATTTTTAGCCCAGGTGATAGTTTATCTTTATTTCTATGGCTCAGTTACACGAAATGCAGACATTAGGAAATTATATGTTCTTACATTTCTAATCTGCTGAGCATAGCATACCCCTCCAGAATGAAACACAAGCTTGACTTCTCTTCTGAACGAGGCATCAACAGAGACATGCAAACCAAATGCAAGATCCTAATTTCTACCTAAATCCTGCATTGAGATCCCTCCTGCATCCCAAAGCACTGGTAGAGAAACAGTGTTTACACAGCTCGGGAGGAAAAGTTTGTTCATAGGGTGGATGGCTATGCTGTGGCTGAAAAACACACTCATAGGAAAAGGAATTAGGGTTTGTTAACCTAAACAACAGTTCCTACCCTGTGAGGAAAAAAAATAGCCTGTTATTTATTTATTTATCTATTTGTTTATTTAGTCACAGTGATTAGTTTAAGCTCTCACACCCCGGGTTCCCCGAGACCCGTCTGTTTCTATGGGAACAACAGTGGCAAAAAGCTTCAAAGCTGTTGAACACATCTAATAATGTGCGCAAGGAGGGGGGGAGTTCCTTATCTGAATGCGTGGCAGGTCCCTCCAGCGTCTCTGGTTATTTTGTCTCAAGTAATTCTGCTTCCTGCATGAACACTTTAGATATGAGTAGGTTAAGTATGCCAGCTGCAGGGAAAGTTCTATATTGCACACGTATGTATATTTTCATGTATCACACACAGGCTTGTTTTGTGGGTAAAGCACCAAGAAATAAGTGATGTGAAAAAGATAATTTAAGGAAAGCCAAGAAGGTAAACAGCTCTTGCCCTCGAGACATTTAAAATGTGGAAAGTCACATCTCACATAATACATGCTTAACATATAGGACCCTAAAATATACACTGAAGTTCCAATCAAATGTAATTTACTTATTTGTGACTTGACCTTCTGTATTAAGTACTTGCTTCTTTTTCAGTGCTGCAAACTGGGATATATGTGCTAGGAAGAAATTTAAATACTCATAATTCCTTAGCTCTGAAGTCTGGAAATAGCCTCCAATAGTTAGAGATTTGATTTCTCCCTTTTAGTTCTAACCTTACAGTCTCTTGTCGCTAAATTGCAACAATGTCTCCCTCAAACTGAATATTAACTCCAAGGTTACCCTGAGTAACCTTCTCAGAACCCTTTGCCAAAGGCCCTAGTCAGAATTTTTGCTATTTCTAACTCCAGGGTATTCTACTTCTCTCATTTGGAATCCCTTTTGCTCATTTATCTGCTTGCCCTTTTATCTATCTACTCATATACCCACATGTCCATCCACCCATCCAGCCATCCATCCACCCACCGATCCACCCATTCATCCATCCACCCACCCATCCACCCATCCATCCACCCATCCACCCATTCATCCATCCACCCACGCATCCACCCATCCAACCATCCACCCACCCATCCACCCATCCGACCATCCACCCATCCATCCACCCATCCGACCATCCACCCATCCAACCACCCATCCATCCACCCACCCATCCATCCATTCATCCACCCATGCATCCATCATCCAAGGAATACAGAGAGCAGACAGCATGTAGACCATGTGCTGAGCTGGGTGTTATCTGTCTTTGAATTTGGTGGGGAGATGGTTATTTACAGAAGAAAGTGCCCAGCTCATGATCGGGATGACAGTGGTTCAGCTCACAAGGAACACGGAGTTGTACAATGACAGGTTTCAGGAGGTAACATGAGATTTTCTGTGCAAAGAGTCAATGACACTAAATTTACTTTGAGATTGAATTGATAGAAGTTCTTTTTATCACTCTTTGGATTCATTCTCAAATCCAAATACTGAATCTGAAATATGTGGAGTAGGAAGGATAAGGAAGAAATCCCTGGGGTGTTCTTTCAGAACTCACATCTCTTTCTGCCTTTGCTCGCATGTCTCTGAGGTATTCTTGTAATGATCCTTGCGATGAACTCTTCTATCAATCTTTATTGTCAGTCACTTAATAGATTCCTATCTAAGATCGATGAAGTTATGGGATGGATATGAGAGTGGAAATGTAGGCACTCAGCAACAAAGCTGCTACCTGAGGGTGACCATACATCAAAGAAGCCATGGAGACAGCAGGAAACATAGTCAAGTGGGTTGACCTGGCTTAAGAGGCTTCATGGATATGGAAGGACTTGACTGTGCTAAGAAATTTCTTTTATATTTCACATTGTGCTCTGAGCCAGTAAATCAGAGGCTTCTAATATATATATATATACATATGTATATGTATATGTATATGTATGTATGTATGTATGTATATATATATATTTTTTTTTCTTAGAGGAAACAGGAGGTGATGGATGACTTCATGGAAACTTTCAAACAGAACTGGGAGGTGCATAAATGAATGGACAGAGATTGTGACAGAATGCATATGAGCTTCACAAGCTCGTAAAAAAATCCCAGCCTGGAGTAGAGGAGTATGCATAAAGTCCCACCTACATTAAGGAGCTATTAGAATTTGATAGCTGTTGGGTGAAGGAAAGTCAGTTTTCTTAATGATGTGATACCTGGCATATTGAACATACTCCAGGGCAGGTTTCATCTATCTATCTATCTATCTATCTATCTATCTATCTATCTATCTATCTATCTATCTATCATCTATTGTCTGTCTGTCTATCTATCTATCTATCTATCTATCTATCTATCTATCTATCTATCTATCTATCTATCTATCTGAGACACAGAGAGAGAGAGAAAACAGGAACATGAAGTTGGGTGGGTAGAGAATATACCCTCCCTCTTCTCTCACTTGGCAGGACAAACTTGTTATCTAGGCTAGCTTGTCTTTAGGTCACTGGCTGAGAATTCATCTGATAATTCTCAACAGATGTGTGATACTTTAATACCATAATCCATTTCACAGTGGTAAACCATCACCTAGGCAGAAGATTGTCTCAACCTAGGAAATAGTCAATACCTTTCTGCTTGTCCTAGCTCATGAACAATTTATGCTAGGTAAGTAGATAATAATTTTGACCTTATTTATATTATTACATGTGAATAGTAGAGGTGAGGATGAACTTTTTGTATAAATATTTTGATTGGTAGGTAATTTTTTATCTTTTAGCAAGACTGTATTAAATGAACAAGTAAATTTCAAATAATAACATAGTTAACTAATTAACCACTGTTTATTTCTGAAAGACACATTTCTGTTAGAATTAGCCAAATAAGATATTGCTAATGAATTAAGATATTTAATGTACACCTTGGGAGTCTATAATTTCCACTGGATTGAGGACTAAGATAAGGAAAAAAATACCTTTTTGTCTACTATGCATTCATTTATTCAGTACCAGACATCTGCTATGTGTCAATACAATAATTATATACATTCTATACTGTATGATATAACTGTTGCAATTGGCACCAACATGTTAAGAGGCAAGAGCAAGCGAGTGGTGGATTATAATGAGTGCCAGCACATGGTGGCACAGGCTGCCTAAGAAGACAGATGAAGAGCTGGTTTCAGAGGAAGATGTGTGTACCAGCGGCTTTTGTCGCAGGAAGTGTTCAGATACAACCCTCCAAATCTGGTCACTGAAGCTCCAACTCTCTCAAGAGTGGATTTGGAGGCAGAGCCTCTTTAGAAATAAGAGAAAATTCTTAAGGTTAAATAATATCACAAGGGTGTGGCCCAGAGCCCACAGGATTCGTGTCCTCTCAAAACGCAGCATCAGGAAGCTTGTCCTGTCCTTCTGTGCACGTGCACACACAGAGAAGATGTATAAGGAAGGTGGCTGAAAATCTGGAAAATGGCCTCTCTCAAAATTAAATTTGCTAGAACACTGACCTTGGACATTTAGCGTCAAAACTGTGAGAAGATAAATGTCTGTTAAGTCACGAGCTTGACTTAGGAAGTCCCAGGAGACTCAAACAGCCATGACCCTGTGCGTGTGGGTTCAGGGGAGGGAGTGATGGTGTTTTAGGCAGAGGAAGGATTGTGTGACTAGTGACGAAAGCAAAGGATACCATTCTTTACCTGTTTCTGTGTGTGTGTGTGTGTGTGTGTGTGCATGTGTACATGTGGGTGCATGTGGTGTATGTGTATGTGGTGTGAGTGGTGCGTGTGTATGTACATATCAGGTACATGTGCATGTATTTGTGTATATGTGTATGTGGTGGGTGTGCATGTGGTGTGTGTGTGTGCATATGTGGGTGTGAGAGGTGTGTGAATGTACATGTTGGGCATGTTTGCATGGGGTATATGTGTGTGCATGTGGTGTGTGTGTGTGTGTGTGTGTGTGTGCATGTGCCAGGTTAATCACTCTACCACTGTGTTACTTCCATGCCCAAACTATTCCTAATTCTTTTAGTTTAGTTTAGTTTAGTTTTGTTTTTCTGAGATTTCGAGACAGGGTTTCTCTGTGTATCTTTGGAGCCTGTCCTGGAACTTGCTCTGTAGACCAGGTTGGCCTCAGATTCACAGAGATCTACCCACCCTTGCTTCCTGAGTGCTGGGATTAAAGGCATGCACCCCCACTGCCCAGCTAGTGTCCTTTCTTAAGAGAAGTTTCTTTTTTAATTTCTAATATTGGCCATTCTTATTTCTCTATTTCTCCTTAACTGTTCTTGCTGACTTTTTACCTTTTTTCTGTTGAGTGCATTTTTATTTGTTTGACTTTTATTCTTTTGCTATTACTTTCCTCCCTATCCCTTCAGATGGCTGAGATGGAAACTTAGATTGCTGTCTTTTCAATCTTTTCCCTTTTCCTAAACAAACATCTAAAGATAGACGACTTTCCCTCTACGCACCAGGTCAGCTGTGTGGAACCAGCTTCCTTCTTGTCACGTCATTCTATTCAAGTCTGTTGTGACCGGAACACGTATTCTATTTTGTTCTTGGGAATTCATTAAACCTTGTTTTCTGACCTAATGTCTATGTGGTAAGCGTTCATATTCACTTGCAGCAATGTCGTTCTTCGGTTGTTCAGCATATATTGGCCATCATCTGTCATTAATTATCTATCATTGATCTGTTATTTATTTAAATGGCTAATCATACTACTGTTGAGATTTTTTACAGTCTTGCTGACTTTTTCTTTTCATGTATTTCAATGTTAAACAAATGTGTATTCCAGTGTGTCATTAGATACAGACAAGTTTAGGATTCTGCTTTGCTCTTTATCACTCTCTTATTATTATGAAATATTTTAATTTCCCTAATATTATTTCTTAGTCTCTTTTAATAATATAAGTAAATATGTACCAGCTCTTCTTTTAACATTTCATTTTTATATGTCATCAGGTCTGGCAACCAGTACCTTTACCTGCTGAGCCCTTCAGCCAGGCCTCCAGCTTGTTTTGGTTGGTGTTTGTGTGCTTTGTCTTTACTTGGTGTTTACATTTAAATTAAATGTAGACCTTTACATAAGGCATGCCTCTTACAAACACCGCATAGTTGTATATTTTCTTTTTTTCAGAAAAATTTTTATTAATTAAATTTATTCATTCACTTTACATTTTCACTGCAGTTTTTCTCCCCTCCTCTCTCCCATTCTCTTCTCCCATCTACCCTGCCCCCTCCACCTACTCCTTTTCTCATGCGTGTGAACAAAGTATGCCTTATTAAGAATGATGCTAGAGATATCTCTTTGAGAGACTGATTTCATTTCTTTTGCATATACCTTGAAGTGGAGCTGTAGGTCTAAGCTCCTCCCCTTGTATTAAGGCTGGGCAAGGCAACCCAGTATGAGGAACAGGTTCCCAAAGGCACGCCAAAGCTTTCAGGATAGCCCTTGTTCCCACAGTTAGGAGTCCTACAAGTAGACCAAGTCACACAACTGTCACACATATGTAGTGGGCCTAGATTGTCCCATGCTGTTGGTTCAGACTCTGTCAGCTCCTATGAGCTCAGATTGTTTCTATGGGTTCCTCTAGAATGTCCTTGATGTCACCCCCACTCCAGTTTATATACTCCTCTCTCCTTTAAGCAGGGCTTCTTAAGTTCAGCCCAATGCTTGGTTGTGCGTCTCTGCATCTGTTTCCTTCAGTTACTGAATGAAGGCTCTCTGATGACAATTGGGGTAGTCACCAATCTATGAGTATAGCAGAATATCATTAAGCATCATTATGTTGACTTCTTTCGTTTTTTCTCAGTCGTTTTTGGTTCTATCCTGTGTCTCTGGGCCTCCAGGCAGCATCAGTGATGGACTTACTTTCCTGATACATGTGGAGGTTGGACCAGTCAGTCATTGGTTGGCAACGCTCACAATCTCTGCACCACCTTTGCACCCCTTCGCACACATCCTATAGGCAAGCCAGACTGTAAATCTAAGGTTGTGTGGCTGAGCCAGTGTCCCAGTCCCTCCCCTGGAAGTTCTGCCTGGTTACAGGAGATTGCCAGTTCAGGCTATGCATCCACCATTGCTAGGAGTCTTAGCTGGGGTCATCCTTGTAGGTTCCTGGGAGTTTCTCATGCATTGGTTTGTATCTTACTCAGAAGTGCCCTCCTCCTTTCCAGACATCTCTTTCAGTAACCTACCTCTTCACCCACCCTCTTATTGTTTCTTCTAAGAAAAAAATCAACCTGTTTCATTCACTTCCTGTTACTGTATTCACAATTTAAGTTGTGTGTAGGATGGTTGTACTTATATTTTTATTTATTTTTATATTTTCATTCTTCTATATTTCTTTTTAAATCAAGAATTGTCTGTCACATTTCTCCACTGGGCTATTATTTCTAGTTTTAATAACTACTATATAAGTTACTTGTTTCTGTGACAAAATACCATGTATGATGCAATATTTTTTCATGTATAATCAAATCAGGCTCTCGAACATATATCTATCACCTACTATCACATATTTATTTTTTATGCTGAGTTTAGTATTTATTCTGAGAAATTCTCAAACATATAGCACTCTACTAAATCTAGGTCCCAGAATTGCACACCATCTTCAGGCCTCCTTTCCCCTGTCTGATTGAAACTTTGTGTCTTTGACTGGCACCTTCCTGTGTTCCCTGACTTCCCTGACAACCATATTCCACTCTGCTCTTCTGAGTTTGGACTGCTAAGCTCCAGTATAAGTGACACCAGAAAGGATTTGCTTTTGTCTCTCTGGCTCATGTCACTTCCACAGTTCCTTCCAGATTCAGCCATGTTGTTGCAAGTGGAACCAATTCTTTCCTGTGGCTAAATCACATTCATTTTATATGTCAATACATATGCATAAACATGTAAGTCTTTTGTTCCCTGTAGCCACTGGTTTATTGATAAAGATTTATTTCTGTTTCTTGGTTTATTAAGAATGATGTTATAAAGGACCATAGTGGTAGAGATATCTCTTTGAGAGACCGATTTCATTTCCTTTGCATATACCTTGTAGTGGAATTGCTATATCATGTGGGATTTCTGTTCTTTTTTTTATTATTAAATAACCTCTCCATTTGTGCTAATTTACATTCCCACTGAGGAGTGTTCCACAGGGTTCCTTTTTTTTCAGATTCAATACTTATTATCTCTCTTCTTTTTAGAGGCTATATTTCATTGTAATTTGATTTGCATTCCCTTAGTGACTAGTGATGAACATTTGAAAAATGTATGTTAGGCATTTGCAAGCAGATTTTTGAGAAATACTCACTAAGGTCCTTTGCTCATTTTAAAATGTGTTCCTTATGTATTTTGGATATTAACCCCTTATGAAATTCAGGGTTTACAAATCCTGTTCCCATCCTGTAGGTTTTCACTTGTTTTCATTTCTCTACAGATACTTCTTAGCATGATGCAGTCACAGTTGCTTAGTTTTCTTTTGCTCTTCCGTGCTTTTATGTCATATCTACAACGTAAGATGTCAAGACAGAAGATGAGGAACTGGTCTCTGTTTTCTTTTAGAAGCTTTCTGGTTTGGGTTTCTCCCTGTAGATGGCGTCAACAAAGACCCCAAGTTAGTTCTTTTGAATGCAGGTGTCTACTTTTCCTCAGGTCATTTCCTGGAAAGATCATTTACCATGTGCTGACTTCTCTTCAAACATCAACTGACTGTATAGGGGCTTACATCTGGGCTTCAGTTTTTCTTGAAATAATAAGATCACTCTAGGGAATTGAACCAATTGAGTGGACTTGAAGGAAGAGGACAGTGTTGGGGTCTCAAGTATCCTATTTGGTTCACCTTTTTAACCAGGTTTGGGAAACATAGATAGAAATTTGAGTTTTCATCCTTAAAAAAACAATGACATCTTGAATTTTGTATACAAATGGATTGAAATAAAAAACACTATCCTTAGTGAGATAACACAGACCCCAAAAGATGAATATGGTATGTACTCACTCATTAGTGGACTCTAGCCATAAACAAAGGATATTAAGCCTATAGTTCACAAACCTAGAGAAGCCAAATAGCAAGGTGAACCCAAAGAAAAACATATATAGATCCTCCTGGAAATTGGAAGCAAACAAGATAGTTGGACAAAAGTTGGGAGCATGAGGATGGGGGTAAGAGTAGGGGTAAGGTTGAGGGAAGGGGAGAGGGGGAAGGAGAAGGGAGAAGGGAAAGACTGGGGAGAGCTTGGGGGAGTGGGAGGGTGGAGATGGAGGAAGGGTGGAGATTGGAGCAGGGAAGAAGATATCTACATTAAGGGAGCCTTTTAGGGTTGGCAGGAGACTTGCCTGAGCTAAGGAAAGTCAGAGATCCCGTGCACCCAGACAAAGAGTCAAGGCTGCATTCAGGGACAGTCAGCCTTAAGCCTTCAGGATGGAGGGAATGAGGGCTTCAATGAGCAAGGCTACTTTTTTTCCTTTTGAGATAGGGTCTCACTATGTCCAATCTGGCTTTGAACTTGCAGTATTCACACTTCTGCCTCCTTAGTGCTGACGTAGCTGACATGCATCACCACGATCACTGGCCTGCAGTGCACTCCTTTGCTCGTAGTTGTCTGGTAATACCTCCTCCAGGAAGTTCAGCCACCCAGACACGGATACTTGGAAGTGTGGTGTAATGGTTAATAAAGCATGCATTACTTTATCCAGTAGAAAAATCCTACTTGTCTAACGTCCACATGGTGACTCATCCATTTCTTTTTGACATCTGTCCTTCAGAACAGAAGGCTTCTAATCTCCCTTTGCTTGCTGGAAGTGGATATTTGGCAGTGTGAATAAATTCCAGCATGGCAAAAGTGGAGATTCTTGATGGAATTCCCATGCTTTTAGTGAGCAATGTTCACTTTTCATGTTCTTAGAGAAAAACATCCCACATCAACATGTCAAATGGTTTTTGTATTTAAGCAATGAAGCCTTAGGTAGTGTTCAAAACCAGTAATTTAGGAAACCGAATGCAGAATTAAGAACCTACAAAATAGGGCTGTCGGGTAGTTTTGTCTTTTGTGTAGACTTTAATGGACAAGAATGAAGAGTGGGGTAGGTAGCGTGGAGCTGCAGAAGCCACCTGATGGTGACAGTATCAGAGAAGCCTCGCAGCTGGCTGCCTCAGTATGGACAAGCAATTGTTCAAGGAGAAATCTCCCTGGATCTTTCCCTTTTACATAAAGAAAATGTAAAGAGTTAGTTGTTTAGCCTGCACTGCCTTCTCCTGGTTGTGACTGAAGTAGCAGCTAAGATACAACAAATGGAAACTCGTGTGGACGAAGCCCAAACAACACTAATGTATGATATGCCAGCTTCCGATGCCAGTAAGTTCTCTTCTGATGGTACCAGCAAGGCTGGCTTAGGACTGGGATGGTGTTTTTCATGACCCATAATATTTCAAGCCCATGCATTTATCAGTAAGGTGTCTCAAGTAGGAAAGTTATTCCACAATTTGGTAATTCAGATCTGTGAAGGACTGAGTGATCTGTAAATTGAGGGAGGCCAATAACAATTTTAAATTCTCAATGCGTGTAAGCTATAAATTCTATAATGAAACGGCATTTCTCCCAGGCCTCTGGGGTTGACCTGAGTTTCCCTTCTGTGACCAACATAGCAAATAGGCTAGAATTATGGTTTCAGGATTCACAGATAAGTCCACGTTCAAGAAAAGGGAGCTGATTCTTCTCCAGTGAGACAAACTCTCCTGCTTTATAGGGAGATTTTCATATCCAGATAATACAGAGTGATGAAAAAGAAAGGGACAGTTAGGAAAGAGAAATGCAAAATTGCTGTTTTGGAGCAGGCTAATACAAAATCACAAGGTGTATATTATCTATCTGTTATTTATAAAGATAAGTCTTCTATTGAAGGGATTTTTGAGGCTTGTGGGGAGAACATCAGAGCAAGGTTCCCATGTCTCTTCTTTTCTTTTTTTTTTAATTTTTTTTCTTTTTATTGTTAAAAGAAAAATTTACATTTACTCCCCTTGTCCCAGGCCCTCCCGCTCCCCCAATCCCATGTCTCTTATGAGTTAAGTCCTTTATATAGATGAACTGGACAGTACAAATCCTGCAGATTCACCTTAAATTGGACCTGTTTTCTTCTCTTCTGCTTTCTATCAATTCTCCTCTTATTTCATTTATTCATCTCTCCCTGCCACTCTTCTTTGTCTTTCCATTTCACCTTCTGGAATTGTGCACCAATTCAATTCAGCCTAATTTCATCTGGTCTTAGTGTCTCGAAAGGAATCATAAAGTCTGCTACAGCTCTTGCCCAGTTGGGATTCAATGGTACAGATAGAAATATCACCACTATCGCCACATCTCAATTTCTGGGAGCCCTGGAGGTGGCGGACTGCCTGTGTATGTTAGCAATCTCAAGGTTTCCAAGCCTTTTCCTTTTGTTCTATTATTCTGCAAAATTCAAAAATGTTTAATAAGGTGCATCATTCAGGTCCCAAGGAGAATATCTGGCTAATGGGCCAGAGAGTGCAGATGGATGGGTTTTACCTAGCATCTTTGTGAGTGGAGGCTTGTAAGAGCGAAAGCAAGAGGCTTTCACACTGATGTGTCCATGTGGGAGATGCAGAGCAACATGATTCTGATGTATCTTTGTAAAGATAATTGCTTTCTTCTCAATGCTAAAAGCGATATGTAGTCATCATAGAATACCTTTGCAAAGCAGTCCAGAAAAGCAAAAAGGACAAATCTAACACCATGGTCTTTGTTTCCTTCCACTGTGTTTGGTAATGGACTTTGATGTTTTAGGTGAAACACACCGAGCAAACTATTAGGTAACTTACTTTTGCCATGTGGTGTCACAGCAAACATCTAAACTACTTGCTAAAATTCCTTGGGAGCTTTAATCCTGTTATCTTGTGGATGAAACACAGCTTATTTAATCATTTTCTATCTCCAGTTCTTTATTTTAGTTTAATTTTTATAGTATAATTAATAAGACAAGTTTAGGCTTGGTAAAACAAATCTATAACCCCAATCCTATGTTCTTAGGAGACTGAACCTGGGCTTTATAGAGAGATCTTTTCCCAAATCCCCCCAAAACAAATGAACAGATAAACCAAAATCATTTTAAATATTTATTTTTATTTTATACGCAGTAGTCTCTTACCTGTATGCATATGCTTCACCCGCATGCCTGCCACCCTGCAGAGATCAGAGGCGGGCGTTGGATCCCCTGGACTTGGCGCTGCCATATGGATGTTAAGAACTTAACCTGGGTCCTCTTTAGGAGCTGCCAACGTAACCACTGAGCATTTCTGTTGCGGGGTCCAAACACCCTGCCTCAGGATCAATGCGTTGGAGGGGGTGATGCATATTACATAGCTGGCCTTGGTGTAGGCAGCAGTACCAAGTCTTCCGACATCTGCCGAGGAAGTTCATATTACCAGACACATTTCACCGCTGTATTAACTTTCAGCTTGACTGTTTGTAACATCGAATCTGCGTGTTCCGTATTCATAAATGTAATAGAAGTTTCATTTCCTCTTTTACGAACTATCTGCTCATATCTCTGCCCCCTTTCCCCACGGGTTTTTCGCCTCGTCCTTACCAGCTTTCCACACATGCCAGCATTGCAGCTGTCTGTGCCTCAAACTCCTCTAGTTCGCCACTTGCTTTGTGCGTTTCCTCGCACCCGGATTTCCAATATCCTTTTAGGCTGACTGTGAACACACAAGACGTTAGTTTTTGTTGCTCTGCCTGGCCTCATTGTTAGCCAACACTGAAATCTATATCGCACTAGGAATTTACTTAGGGAAATATGTGAAGTAGGACTCCAGCATGACTCTTCATACCGTTATACAATTCTTATATCACCCATCAATAGAATATTAATGTTATTATGGTCAGTATTTTGATTAATACAACCAATACACACAAGCTGTTATTATTACAGATAAATTGTTTCTGAATTAGTTTCCGAAGTATCAGGTTTCCTTATGTTGTTCTTATTCACCCCTAGTTTTGGTTGACCCCACCCCCACTACCTGCTCTTCCCTACCTCCCCGCCCACTCTCCACCTAAGTTCTCCCACCCCTGGTATTCCTTTTACTTTCTGGTCACCTGTGTTCTATTACCTGCCCTCATGAGTCTCTTCTAGTGTGACTGGCATCTATACACTCACACATAAACACAAGTATAATAATTAAAAATCAGGATCTGCATGCTGAAGCACTAATAATAAAAACGCAAGGTCAGAAATTGGGTTTCAACCTGAAGATCTGAAACGCAAAACAGCCAGCCACTGACTCTTACCTCGACCTCAGTCCAAAATGGCGATCCTGCCTACTGGAATCTCAGAAGGAGACTTCACGTGAGAATTGTCTTCCCCTGTCTTATATTCCTCTCTAGGGCTGGTACTAAAGGCGTGCACCACCGTCGTTAAAGGCACACACTGCCCAGTTTCTATGGCAACTAGTGTGGCTACTGAGATTAAAGGTATGTGTTACCATTATCTGGTCTATAACGCTAACCAGTGGGACTGACATTCACAGATCTCCAGGCAGTCTTTATTTATTAAAATACAATTGAAATGCCACTACAACATACAAGCAAGAACATGAGGTGTTTGTTTTTTTTTTTTTTTTTGGTTTTTCGAGACAGGGTTTCTCTGTGGCTTTGGAGCCTGCGCTGGAACTAGCTCTTGTAGACCAGGCTGGTCTCGAACTCACAAAGATCCACCTGCCTCTGCCTCCCGAGTGCTGGGATTAAAGGCGTGTGCCACCACCGCCCGGCCAGGTGTTTGTTTTTTTGACATTAACTTGCTTAATATAATATTAGAATGTAGCTCTTTTCCATTTCAGGGAGCATCTAATGATTTCTTTTAACTTTAAAGCCAAATAAAATTCTGTGACATATTGACTATCATTGATAGAATAATAATTACTGTCCTTTTATGATCATGTGCAAAAATTTAAATTAAAAAATGTTTTATGTATGTAGGTGCTTTGCCTGTCTGTATGTCTGTCTTCCACTTGCACGTTTAGTACCCACAAAGGCCAGAAAAGAGCATCAGATGGCCTGGAACTGGAGTTACAGATGGTTGTGAACATGTGGTGCTGGGAATTGAACCCAGGTCTCCTGGAAGAGCAGTCAGTGTTCTTAACTGCAGAGTCATCTCTCAGGCACTATGAATAAAACTTTTATCTGAATTTCTTTGTAGACTCAGAATCTTTTTTTAAATCAAATCTTCTCCAGATTCATGAAAAAAGAAGCTATTTTCTTAAATTGAGTATGAATTGCTCTTTCAAAAGTTTTATTTAGTTACCTATTTTTATTTTATTAGTATGTATATGTTCCTGAGTGTTTGTATGTGTATAACAAGCATGCAGTACCCATGGAGGCCAAAAGAGGGCATCAGAGCCCCTGGAACTGGAGTCTCAGGTAATGCAATATGGGTGCTGGGAACTGAACCCAGGTTCTCAGGAAGAACAGTAAGTTCATGTAGCCTCTCCGCCATTTAGTCCCCAAGCTTAAGGAAAGGCTTCATTTTTTTATCCTTTAATTTTTAGAAGAATGTGTATATTTTCAGTAGAGTTTTCCTGATAACGTCCGGAGGCAACTTCTGAAGTATTCAAACAGTGACTTCCTTACCCTAAGCTGTGTTACTTTATTTTGGTTTTTAGAACTCAGAGCCTTTACTATACTAAACACATTCTCTTCACTGAAACTCACTCCCAGATTCAACTAAAGCTTAAAATCATGAGTGTATTTGTTAATCTAGCTAGAACCCTTAGGCTTACAGTGTCAGAGTCCACTTCAATATCATCGTGATGGGGAGTATGGCGGCGTGGAGGCAGATGTGGTGCTGTGGAGCTGAGGGGGCTACATCTTTCAGGCAACAGGAAGTTGACTGACAGTCACTGGGCGGGGCTTGAGACTATATGAGACCTCAAGACCCGACTCCACAGTGACACACTTCACCCAACAAGACCACAGCTACTCCAACAAGTGACACCCCCTTTGAGGGCCATCTTCTTTCAAGCCACCACGTTCTTACACATCCCTCTTCAGGGTGTAGATGAACCGAGGACGCAGGATTTAAAAGAGCATTCATTGTTGGAGCCCACAAGACTCTACAGTGAATGCACAGCTGACAGACCAATAGGCAGACCCACGGGAAATGTATACATGTGTGTCCACATGGAGCAACCCGCTTTGCAGAGCTGTGGGAAAATCACTGTTGTATCTGTGGAAATCTTGTGAAGCCATGATTCTTCCCTTTGAAATGGATTCGTTCCCAGAACAGCTCAGCAGTGGAGTGACCTTACTCTATTCCCCCACACCAGAAGGCCTTAGAGCAATAACATTCATTCTTTGTTCTAACAGACTACATAGAAGTTTCTACAGAGGACAGGCTCTGAGCAGGAAGGAAGCATGCCCCACCTTTGCAAACCAACAAATCTGGGCGTTCTCAAAGCTGGTTATCACCAAGGAGATTAGCGGAGGAGAATGGGTGAATCCAGGATTCGGGGTTGTTTAGTAACTTTATCTAATGGTTGGAAACGTCAGG
Organism: Dicrostonyx torquatus; assembly: GCA_028555095.1. Taxonomy (NCBI): domain Eukaryota; kingdom Metazoa; phylum Chordata; class Mammalia; order Rodentia; family Cricetidae; genus Dicrostonyx; species Dicrostonyx torquatus. Next base: position 6,781,620 of record JAQHUG010000072.1, read on the forward strand.
TACTTTCCCTTGAATGCTGGCTCTTTCCTGGGTTGGGTCACCTATCCAGAGTATTGCTTTGTCAGGTTCTACTTGCCCCTTCTTGTGATTTTGATATGCATATTGTCATTGTCCTCACCTATGAAATTTTCCAACTGTGTCTGTAAAAAGTAGAAACCTCGTGGCGATCAGCCCTTATCCTTACTCTTATTTTTCTTCTCCTCCTCCTTGCTACTTCTATTTCTTCCCCTTAATCTCCTTCTTTCTTCTCCTTATTCTTCCCCTTAAGCTCCTTCTTTCTTCTCCGTATTCTTTCCCTTACGCTTCTTCTTTTTCTTCCTCTCCTCTGTGCCCCTTCATTTCATTTCTTCCCCCTTGCGTGGTAAATAAAGAAGATGCAAAGATAATGTACTTGAGTTAATCTTTTACCCTCAGATCCTCACCTGCCACAGATATCCAATTCTGAGCCCTGAGGTGGTACTGAGGCTGGTATTCAAGGCCCCCAATAATTCGTAAACTTTATCAAAAAATTCAAAGAGTTTAAAGAAGATACAAACAGTTCAATAAAAATTAAGGAAAAAAAATAACTCGAGAGTAAATGCGTGAGTGATGCCCAAGAGCTAATTATACTTCATAGAGATTGACCTTTCCTCCTTCATTTCTCAGGAGAAATAGGGTGCAGTATGTGTGCATGTAAATCTGATCCTATTCGCTATTGTTTTCAGAGCAATGTTGACTGAGAATCTTTGAGCTGATCCTAAATTCAGTGAAGATAAACTCTGAATTGACTTGTGAAGGATGCTGTGGGCTTTATGTTCAGGATAGATAGACTTCGTTATATTACTGAACATACCTATTTTTGTTTTGACTACAGCAGCCCACTATGTAGTCAAGAGTGGTCTTGAACTTGAGGTCCTTATTGCCCTTGCTTCTCAGTGCTGAGGTCCCAGGCACTGTTCATACAGTTTGTTCAACACACTTTGACATTAAGAAGCACTGGCCTTTATACTGTGATTATTTCCATCAAGGCTTTGTGTGTGTCCTCTTGGTCTATCTGTTTCTCTTCTTTCTTTCTCTCTTTAATCCTGGTTGGAAATTTTATTACTGTATTTGAAGTTCTGCCACTTATATTTATTTATCAATTTTATTAGAGGACAACTTGCAGGAGTCAGTAATCTTCTATCACGTGGGTTCAGGAGAAGGACTCAGGTTGTCAGGCTTCCTTTACCTTGCTGGCTCCAGATGCTGTGTATCTTGTGACTTCTTTGAGTTTGCTACTTATTATTCCCACTCTGCTTTATTATTTTCCTAGTGTTGTGAGTTGGATGCTTAGTTCATTTTGCTGTTTCCTTTGGGTGATACCTGAAGGACATCGATTTTCCTCTGAGTGTAATTTAGTAGTATTCTCTGCAGTGTAGTCATTCTGAAGCTTTTAAATGTCTATAATGCCTCCTAAATATAAGATTTGGTGGTAAGGATGATTTTGTAACCATGATGATGGTAAGATATATGCACAGGGAAAAGGGTAAGCAAACTTATTCTATATATTATTTATGATAATGAAATTGCCAACATTTTCCCAGCCTTGTTATATACCAGGTACCATGTTAATTGCTTTTATATTCCTAGTTTATTTCCTGTTGCTTTGATAAAATATCTTGGCAAAAAGCAACTTAGGGGGGAAAGGTTTTATTTTACCTGATAATTCCAGGTTAGAGTCTGCCATTATACAGAAGTCACAGCAGCAGGAACCTGGAGTAGCTAATCGCATTACATCCACAGTCAGGACCAGACAGAAATAAATACATGCATGAAGTTGTTAGGTCAGCCATCAGTTCCGGACCCAGCCCATGACATGGTGCAGCCGTAGCAGGGTGAATCAGGCCTCCTCTGTTAACCCAATTAAGAAAATGCCTCACAGTCTAATTTGATTTAGACAATCCTTAGTCTAACCTTATTTAGACACTCCTTTATTGAGATTCTCCGCCTGGACATTCCAGGTCATGTCACACTGACAATTAACTCACCATTACATACGTGATTCCAATAACTTTTTAACATGAAGCTTATGATACATATGTATCTATAATGTTACATACATAATATTATATATGCATATAAAACATACATATGTATATTGTTAAGGTTGTTCTCCTCTTATAGATGAGGACTATAAGAGCAGGCTGGTTAAGAGAAGAGGTCACTGCAGAAGAGCAGGACGGTTTTAAGATCCTGCGGTTTGGGAGACCCAGAGTGAATCAGTTTCTTTTAGACATGACAGGACCACTGCATTCATGAACTGACAGCAGTTGTTTGTCTGAGATCAAGTTGGCCAACATTTTAGCATTGAGTTAGAAGGAGTTACGAAGCTCCATCCCTAACTGAGGAGCCAATGACAATCGATGACTTCTCGGGGAGGGACAGTCAGTTTTCTGTTAGGTACACAATGCTCCAATGGATAGTCCTACCCCTGTGAGTATATGGGCAACAGATTGGGCGCAGTGGGTTATTAAAAGGAAAAGAAGAGGAGAAGAAGCACAGGGGTGTGAAGTACTATGTCTGCTCTGCCGCGCGACTCGCTCTCTGTGCTACAGTATGGTTCGCGAGCCGAGAAAGGGGCTAAGGGGCTGGAGATTTAAATACACACACAGACAGACACAGACACACAGACACACAGACACACAGACACACACACACACACACACACACACACACACACCGAGAGAGAGAGAGAGAGAGAGAGAGAGAGAGANGAGAGAGAGAGAGAGAGAGAGAGAGAGAGAGAGAGAGAGAGAGAGAGAGAGGGACTTGGGTAGTCCTTGAACCAAGAATGCCCCCTTTATTGTGTTCCAGGGCAGCTTATATAGGGATCCTTACTGGACAGCCACATTCCAGCCAAACCAGAAACCACTCCCCTGCCATGAGGAACTCAGAGCAATTGCAAACTCAGGAAAACAAGTTGTTTTGCTCTGAGCAGCTGCAAGCACAAGTTGTTTACAAGAAATTCAGAGTCTAGGGGTCCACAGCCCCCAACACAGGGGAAACCCTATTCACAAATAAGGTCACAGTCTGTAATAGTGAGAGGGAATTCCACATGTCTTTTGAGGGCATACAATTAAGCCTTTAACAGATGGCAAGCAGGGATATTTTATTTTGGCATTTGCTCAGAGCAGAGCTCTTTGGGGTTGTGGACTCTAGTGCTCTTATTCCTATCACCATGCAGGTATGTTGGGGGGCACAGTGTATCCATGGCTACCCAGCAGAGTGGTGACTGACAGCTTGGGATAACGTTTGGCGCACTGGAAAACTGGCAGTTTCTCTTAGGCTATTTTGTGGCTAGCAACCTGCAGTTCTCTGAAAGAGGGGGACATAAACAAATGAAATGAATAAAACAAGAGCCTAAGCTCTCATACCTCCTTTGATGCATTTGCATTTTAATGGAGCAGCCTGGGCTCCATCCCAGACCTATTGATTCGTGGCATCCAAGGGAGAATCCTGTGAGAATCTTATATCTTATGAGCATACCAAGGGATTCACATGATTTGATGTGCTTTGGGAACAGCAGAACAGGATTCCTGACTTGTAAAATAGTTATGAAGGAAACATTCAGCGAAAGGGTTTTAGGTAAGAGCCAGGTAAAGATAGCAAGAGGAGAGCAAGGGAGTAAGGACAGATACCCGCCACAGACAGATGCTAAATTCCTTTCCCTCTCAACCCTACTTGAGGCCTGGCTCCTGCCCCAGGGAGAATGTACAGGAAGGTGTTTGGGGCTTGGATTTTAACATTCCTGCTAGGAGGAGCAGGTTAGGCTTGAGATTGCTTAGAGAGCAAAGAGTCAATCCCATATTAGAGGAAGGTATGAAAATTCAAGCCAGTTCCATTGTGTCTGTTGTCATATCGCATGCAGTCAAGGGTGATGCCGCCTCCCTTTTGAGAAAGGGCTGCTCATTATTTGCTTTTGCAGTTCAAGCTAGAATCAGTGTTCTGACAGCACATGTGATTGTTTTTAAATGAAGGCAGGAGAGGGAGGGAGAGGATGAGGGAAAAATCTGGAGTACAGATGACGAGATTATGTTGTTTTTGATTTGCCCCAAAATAAACATGGTATTGAAAAGTGATCCAAAGTCATTCACTTAAAAAAATTACACTTACTTTTGAGTAATACTTCAGTGAGGTATTTTAAAATTTATATTCTGAAGCATGGTGCTCTGAGATTGGATTTGAAATTGGCTTAATACCAAAGTATGACATATTCTCTTTTACCAGGATTTACTGTATCCTCTTGTCTCTTTAGATCTCACAAATTTCAAACCTCATTAATCTTTAGGCTGGAAATCTCTTGCTGGGTGGAGTTTTTATCTGAATGAGTTCCTCAGTAGTCAGGGGCACCTTTCCCTCCGCAGCTTCTCGCTTCTTTGTCTTGTCTGCCTATGGGCATTTTTACATTCTTTATTAGCATGCACTGAGTGGTTGCTGAGGGGCAGCACTGGGTAGTGCCAAGGCCCATGAGCTCTGCTTATAGGCACCGACTTGTGAGTAAGAGGACACGGTAAGACCACCTCAAGTGCCTGGAGAAGTGAAATCTTATACCTGTACCAGGGGGCTAGTGGGGGCACAGATAGGGCCAACTGCCCATGGAAGAAACCACACTTGAGCTGAGACATGAGGCTGGATGTCCTTCCGGTGGGCAGGCTGAGTAGCTCTGCTGCCCCCTACCCTCCCGCTGTCATGGAAGTTCTGTTACTTCTCCCATAAGCTAAACCCTCTGACCTTTCCAAACGCCTTGCTCTTGCAGGTGGCTCTTCTCCTGCTACAAATGTAAGCCTGGAGAGATTGGCTCGCGCCTCTTTCCCTTGAAGGAGGAAGCAGGACGTCCTTGACGTACGTCTTTGTCACGTTCCAGGTCGTCTTCCTTTAACCCAACTTGTTAGAGCTACAGTAGTTTCTTTCTCCCCATCTCCCCATTCCTTCACGCTGCACACTGCCAGACTCTCACCTCAGTTAGATTTTTCTCGGGCTCTCATGGAATATACTTTTGTCAAATTCATCAGCCATCCCCGATACTATGAACTAAAATAAATCCTTTCATCCTTAAATTGCTCCTGTCAGGCAGTCTCTCACGATGACAGGGAAAGCCAGGTGCAGTGTGCTGCTGTGGCGTACGTCTATTGTCACTCCTCACTGGCTCACCACTTTGATGTGTGCATATCGCTTTAGAGTTGCAATTCCTGTATTCCTGTCTCTCATAGCATCTTCCTGTAGCGTCTACAAATGCACACTCATCTTTCTCTTCTTTTATTATTGTCCATCTTGCTTATGTAGGCTTCAGATCGGAGTAAAAGAGACAAAACTAACATCCTTATGGTTCATCAGGTCTAATAGTGGCACAGTCAAGCACCTGCAGGAAAGTTTACATTTCTATTCAAACTCTGTCTGCTATATTGTCATTTGGTGGTTTGCTCAACTTTCAGCCAAGCATATTCCCATGAGGTGCTCAGGACAGGCTCCACTAAGGGTCCTGGATGCACAGAACCCACCCCATGAATTTCAAGCACTCTCTGCTTCTTTCTACACACAGGGGTATAGTTGCATCAAAACACTGAAATGAGCCCAGCGCTTCTACCCACAGCCCCCCAGAAACCTAGTTAAAAATTCACACGATTCAAAGAAGTCCCTCAAGGCCACTGTGTTACTATAAATATAATTTTTGCTAACCACTTACCCCACTTAAACGCACACAAGGAGCTTACTTTTAAGGAATCCATGCACGAATTGTTTGAGCAACTGAACCGATGAGGGGTGAAATTAAAGTAAATGCACTTAAAGAAAGGTAGGCGGTGTAAATAAAAGAAAAATGCTATTCAAATGTGCAGTTTTATGAAATTCTCTTTATGCATGTTCTTACTACCACCAAAACAATCTGCAGTGGGCCATGGTTACTTTTTAATGTTTTAGAATATAATAATAGGGATCAGTTAAGCAAATAACTCTTTGGTTTGGGTCTATAGGAAGACATCAAGCTATGGGAACACAGTGAGACTTTCAGTCTATACATCTGTGCCTATAGTGGTATATTAGTTTGGTTTCCATGGCTGTGATAAACCCGATGACCAAAAGCACCTTGTGGAGGAAGGGTCTGTTTCATCTTGGAGCTTACAGTCCATCACAAAGGGGAAGCAGTGCATGAACTCAAGGTAGAAACCTGGAGGCAGAGGTCACAGAGGAATGCTTCTTACCGGGTTTCTCTGCATGACTTACTTAGCCTGCTTTTTATATACAGCCGAGGAGCCCAGGAACAGCATCACCCAACAGTAGACTGTGACCACCCACATCAGGGCTAATCAAGAAAATGCCCTCTCCCCGCAGGCTTGCCAACAGGCCAATTTGATGAGCTCATTTTCTCAACTGATCTTACCTCTTCTCAGAGACTACAGCCTGTGTCAAGTTGACAAAAACCAGGCAATACAATGAGATTAAATATTGCCTCGATGTCAGTCTCATCCACAGCATCTCTTCACAGTGCTGCTGGGTTCTAAATATACTTCTTCTGTCAGAAAGCTTCCTGTTAGGCATGGGGAGTTGGAAGATGCTAGAGGCAGTTTGGTGGACTTACGGAGCATGGCAGTTCTTCCTGGTAGTGTCTTGTTCCATTCAGTGATGTGAGTTCTGAGGTTGTCAGCTTTGGTGACAAGTGTTTTCACTTGTTGACCCATCTGCTGAGCTCCTAATTTAATTTCTGTAGGTTAAATACATCTAGACATTCATCCATTTCTTCCATATCTTCAAGTTTCTCCAGGCTATTAGCTTCCAAAGTATTCTTGGATAATTCTCTCTGTTTCACTGGAGAAGAAACAAGTCTAAATAAACGATAAGAAAAGAAAAAAGACAGTGACTGGAGAAGAATGTCATGGTGGAGAAGACAGAAAAGATTTGAAAGGATAAAACAAATGAAAACCCAAACAAAGATGTCCTAATAAGACATTTCAAAACAGTATCAGATAAATGTAAGAATTGAATGAAATTTTATTAAAACACAACTTTTAAGGTAATAAAATAAAGTAAAAAATACTACTGAAAATAGAGTAAAGGAAAAAAGCAGGATGGGTGACCTACAGAGGAGTAAAAATAATTATGTTATTTAAAAGGTATGGTAAAATAAAAGTACCATTAGAAGAATAATAATGGGGTTGCTCAAGGGTACAAAAGGAAAAGCTGAAGCATTGGGAGAGTTTCTTTGTGATTTGTAGAAAATTGGAGCCTGACAGTTTATACCGAGGCAAGGGGGGCAGTTGAACTTGTGCACCCTTGGTAGGTGGTTTGTGCTTTATTGAGTATGTTTTTGGGCACATGTATGATGTCTAGCAGAGCTGGCTTCCCTTCCGTGGGTACCTGGGCCCTCTGCTGGACACTCTTCTCTGGGTAGTCTGTGGGTTCCTCCACCTCACATCTCCTGAGGTTGTGGTAGATTAACTTCAGGCTGCTTTCTTGTGGTTGTTGTCACCCCCACCCCCAACACACATACCAGTAGCTCAGTTTCAAGCAATAGACTAAAAAATGGCACCCAGCTCCCACCTTTCAAGTCACAGCGACAAAATGGGCTCCAACTGCCAACCCATCACCAGCGATTACGGTCTTATCGTATCCACCGTGGGGCTTCGGAGGGCTTTGACTTTGTCCTAAGGTTTAGATTGCCAGTTTCTTTTAACCAGACCTACCTGGTTTACCTTTTGAAAGAGCTGTCCCCTTATCCTTGCACAGAGGAATGGTGCTCAGCTTGCCTTAATTTCTTTGTGGTGTCTTTGACCCAGTTCTCTCGGGTATCCTGTCTGTGCTTTTGCAAACTTCTGACACACTTCCTATCTTTCTTTTTTTTGCAGTGTAGTCTACTTTCCCTTAATCTGATTCCTCTTCAGCAGATCACGAATGCAGCTTCTATTTGCCATCTTACCCAGAACCTACTATTAACTTCTTAGGAGCATTTGTCGGTCTTGAGATATGGCTTAGTGCTAGAGAACACACCTAGCGTTTACAGAACCATGGGGTAGAGTCCAGGTCAAAAATGCTTTTGTGGTTGTTTTTTAACCACAACTCACAAAGGATCAGGAGAGATGCCAGATTGTCATTAAGCAACTAGAAGCTACTTAGGGAAATGGCATGTTGTTATTTTAAAACATATAATATTTTCACATTCCATGTTTTCATATTCTAGAAAATATGAGATAAATCTAGTAGTAGATCTTCATTTTTAGTTTCATCCAGTGTTGAATCAAAGCAAACATACAAGGCAATCATATGTTTTGTCAAATGAGATGTCTTATTGTCCTTCTACTAAAGGAAGGTGCAAAACAGCAAAATCATTCATTCAGAGAAGGCAGAAAGATCCAAGCAGTGGGTTCAAAACATGGAGGGTAATTTGTTTATTTTATTGTCTTCCAAACGTAATCCCAGGTAACATTGAAATTAGTAAGAAACATAAATGATCAACCTCAAAGACACTTTGCCAGTGAAGCTAAAATACAAAGCCTCCATATTATGATTCAGAAGGGGGACTAAAGCTGCAATATAGGCTGCTTAATCCTTTTTATATATTCTTTAAATATTCTATTTATTCTGTACTAAGATCATCCCTGGAACATCATGCAGTCTTCATTGTACTCAATGGCCTAGTGAGAGAAAATCAGGGAAAGAATTCTGGGCTTGTTCTCCGCTGTTCCAGCATTTAAACAGTCTATGAAGTACTGGTGGGTGTGTGGCTTTAATCTAGAAGCCTTAATAGCTCATTCTGTGGGTGTCCACCTTCACATACGCCTACCTCAGACCTTCATTATTACATGATTCTTCTCTCTTCCAGCTTTAAAAATATTTCAGCAAAAAAACATTAGAAAATATTCATTTCAGAGTCAAACAGTCCATGTGGATGGAGTTGCTTCTAATTCCTCTTCTCAGTATTTGTTTCTGACAGGATGAATTTTTTTCTATCCTTTCTTAGCAGACATCATAATTGCTACTACATTTGGAGTATCCATAATCTACTTGCATGTGGAAGTTGTTCATGAACAATAATTTAGTATTCAAAGTAGTAATCTTTTCGATGTTAATAATGCTAGCACAGGTTCTGGCTATAACAAACACTGCTGCTATGAACATAGTTGAGCACATGTCCTTGTAGCACGATTGAGCATCCTTTTGTATATACCCCAAAGTGTTATTACTAGGTCTTGAGGAAGGTTTTTTCCTAATTTTCTGAGATATTACCATACTGACATCCAAAGAGGCTTGTACCAGCAATGCAGAAGTGTTCCCTTTTCCCCACAACCTCTCCAGCATAAGTTGTCATCAGTGTTTTTGATCTTGGTCATTCCTACAGGTTTAAGATGGAATCTCAGAGTTGTTTTGATTTGCATTTCTCTGATGACTAAGGATGTTGAACATTTCCTTAAGTGTCTTTCAGCCATTTAAGATTCCTCTGTTGAGAGTTCTCTGTTTAGGTCTGTACTCCATTTTTTTTTTAAAAGTTGGATTATGTGTTTTTCCATGACCAATTTCTTGAATTCCTCAGTGCCATCAAATGTAAGGTTTGTGTGTATGTGTTGGTGATGAAGACATGTATATGTAAACACAGCCAATTATTGTTCTTTGCTTAAATAAATGTTTTCTTAAAAAAATAATGCTAGCACATTACACTACCAACGTTTTTGCACAGTACAAATAATGAGATGAGAACCCTCCCTCCAGTTCTACTAGAAACTAAAATACTTTTCTTGAACATTTTTCTAGAAAACTTTTCAGCAAGCATGCTGATAGTTTCATGCACCAGTTGACATGGAGATAAGAGGTGGCATGGCATTTTAAAGAGAACGAGTTGTAGATATTTTTGGTAAATATAGAGGAAGTGAGAATTCTAGAGCCATTTGCAATGGTCTTGGGGTTGGCAAAATTGGTATTTTCTTGTAGAAACTTAATGTTTCAGTAGAGCGGTATGCATTCTTTTTTCCTAATTTTTAAAAAATGTATATGGCTGTTTTGCCCGCAGAGGCCAGAAGATGATTGTGAGTCTCCACAAGGATACTAGGAATTGAGCCCTGATCCTCTGGGAGAGCAGCCAGTGCTCTTAACTATTGAGTCATCTCTCATTTTTATTTTACCAATAGTTATGGAATATTTCAGGCATCCTCTCTACTACTTGAAATTGGCCTCACAGCATCTCCCTCTAACAAACTCAAAACCACAGTATGTGTTGTTCTGTGACAGGAGTACAGGAGAACTAACTGTTCCTTAGTCCTCCTATGTCACCCCCTGACACGTAACAAATAATTTTGCCCCATGTACAAAGCTTCATTGTGAGCTAAGGCTTTTGAATTAGAAAATATTTTTAGTGATATGTTCTAAATCTTATCTTGAAAATTTCAGTCTTCACGACTATATGAGCAAACATTTCAGCATCTTCCCATGTGAAACAATTGGCTGCTTTTGGGGGGCAGATAACTTTTTTGGATTCTTTTAATAATTAGGCAGCCACTGTTTATACTCACAGTAAATTTGTAGTTCTTGTTGACTTTGACATCTTGATTCTACCACAAGTAAGGAATCCCCAGGAAGCTGACTCAGCAGAAGAAATAAACTGCAGGATGTCTAGGGGTGCTTTTGAGATGAACACTTGAGTGACAAAAAAGAATAAAACCAAAACCAAAAAGCCAGACAAGCAAAAAGCAGGATTTGTCAGTGAGGAGGGAGACAGCAACAGCAACCCATCTTAGCTGTTTCAATAGCGGGGCCTCAACCCGAGCTGGGGGGACATTAGAGACAGAGTGGTCCTCAAGCTATCTGGAGTTGAAATGAAGAGAAATAGTGATGAGTAATGTTGAATTCTTTTTATTAATACGCAATACTTCTAGGACTATTTTGGAGTTTTCAATGTAAAATTATATATAGCTAGATATTATATATTTTATTTTATTTAAAAATTTATTAGCATATTATAATTATTGGAACAGTTTCATTATTTAATATACATACAGGTATATAATATATATCAATTACTTAGAATGTTTTTCCCTTAAGTATTTGATGAAAGAGGGCAATGGGTGTGATTTTAATCAAAGAACATTATATATATGTATAAAATTTCAGAAGAGTAAATAAGGTAAATAAATATGAAGTATTTCATGTAATTTTTAGTATCAGATTAGATATTATATTTAAAATTTCATTTAAAATTATTTATTGATGCTATCTAGAAATGCAATTGGTTATTTCATATAATAGTCAATCTTCTGAGACATTGTTGAAGTCTGTTATTTGCATAATAGACTTTTAGTAATGTTTTTTTAATTTTCTATGTTCCATGATCATATTGGCTATTGATAAAGAGAATTCTAGTTCTGTTTCAAGTCTAAGTTTTACTTTCTTTTATTGCTTGAAGGCAATGGCTTGGATCTGCAGCCCTAGAAGGGATAGAGAGGTTGAGGGCAAATAGTTTCCCTGTTCCTTATCTGGTCTAGTAGAATTCAGTCTTTCTTTAAATACAATCTTAGTGAATTGTAGTACATGAATTAGAATCATAGAGCAACACATGGAAATTGTACATTCAGGGTTAGTTGTTCAGTTAAAGATTGTAGAGTTAAACATTGTCTGCCGTTATTGTGTTAAAAAGAGTACCTACATCACACTGTCCCTAGAAAGGTATGCCACCTAGTCATAAAGTCATCTTAGGCTATGTAACTACACTCTTTGATGCTCAAATAGTAGAAAGAAGCCCCTATGACTACATTTTGCAGACTGTATCCTTGTCCAAGTGACACATGACTACCCATTTTAAGTTTGTTGAAACTGTGTACAACCGTAGTTGGGATGAACTATAAATACTTTTCTGCTTGCAGAACTGAGCTGGCTGTGGCATTACGTGCAAATGAGGAGTGTGGAATTAAATCATGGATTGATCTTTCAAAGAGACATGTTTTATAACCTCATGGAATGTTTTTCCCAAGGTGATAATGGAAAAACCAATTCTGTATTTATAGAAAAAGTACAATAACCTGCAAAAATAACTACAGAGAGAAGCCACTCATGGTTACTGATACTCATGCAGCGGGGTTCGTGCTTAGACTAGTCTAGAAATCACGTACTGGAGCTAAAGCTGTTTGCTTGATGTCATGCTGACGCTTTCATATTATACTCATAAATGCATCTTGTATTTCTATAATATCCCTGAACCAGCCATTGCTGCAAGAGACGAGTAGAAGCAGATGCACAAACTTCTTTGTCTGCCTTTTCTCCCACGTCAACTTCTTAAAATCCGGATTGCGGAATCCTGAAGGCTTTGGTTTTCTCTGCTTACACAGGAGCAAAGTTACCTATGTTAATCTGCTCCCAGCTTTCGCCACAGCTGCTCTCCATGAAAATGCCAGTGCTTCTGCCGGGGTATAATCAAGTAGGCTCCCTAAAAGCAGTCCTTCCATGCCTGATCCCATGAGGACATTGTCACTCTTGCTCAGATGCACCAGCGGGCATGCTCAGTCTTACACAGTCTCTGTTCCCTTCCTTCCATCCCCATTCCCTTCTCTCCACAGCTATCACATGGGGATTAGAAGGTGAAGCTTACCATCACTCTTTCTCTTGTCTTTGCTATTTCTCAGGCATTCTTCAACTAGTCAGACCACAAACAAACAAATACCAAAGGTATTTCTTTTTGGCCAAGTTACTAAAGCCAATCTATAAATTAATATATGCAAATGGATACATGCATGGGCCATCCACAAAGCAGGTACAAATACATTTGGCTTGAGTTGGAAATTGGCTATCCAGTAGTCCCTGACTACAACCAGTCAGTTGGATGTTTCTGCTTGGCTAATCAACCCGACATTATATATTAAAATTAATAAAATGTGTGTGGGAAGACACTGATCATAGCACACAAAAATGTAATCGCATTGTATCTTCTAGCTAGACTAGTTTAGGCCAGTTTCTACTTCACAGGCCTTTTTTTTGTTTTGTCATGTATTTTTCGAATTAATTAAAAATCCAACTCATTACATTTTAGGCACAAATATTTGCTTGCCATATTTAAACACATAAATATTCCCTGCTTGGCAGTTAGCAATAGACAGTCGGCTGCAAGCTGAGTTGAGCTGGCTGTGACATTATTTGCAAATGAGGAGTGAAGGATTGAATCCTGCACTGAGATTTCCAGACACAAAAAATACACCTTCTCCTTAAGACCACGATGAGCATTCAAACGTCCACGCGGGACTTTGGGTAGAATCACTGCTTGCTTTTATGCACTTCAGCCATGAATGCCAAGAAAGATGATGTTGGCACAGTTGAGATAACGCCTGGCAACAACAGTGTCCTGTAACTATGAAACACAGCCATTCCTGTATCACTCCTGAATCCTTCACTCTCAAGCACAGTCACATAGCGTCCTGTGTGTCACTTTACTAAATTGGAATGGCAAAAGCTGAAACAAAGACACCATCTCATTATTTTATTATTTTTAAAAAATAGACACAATAGTTATTACTCTTATAATTCATTATAGCCAGGAGCTTGATGTCTCCTTCCAAAAAAGACAAATTTTCATTTACAAGACATTTTTCTGAGATCCTATGCTCATTTATCATACTGGAAGGTTTGGTGAATAAAGGAGTAAAAATAATTTCAATAATTAAGTTTGCTTCATCTCTGAAAATGTAATAAGCTCATCTGTCTCACAACATATAAACACGAGTATATGTAATTCATCCTTCCACACACATTTGGCAGCAATACAGTTATAAGGGGTTTAGCTCCCTGCTGTGTTGCTACTTCACAGATTTTTGCATCTGTTCCTTCAAACTGTGGGTTTTATGAGTCATGTAAGAAAAACGGGAGAATACACATTGTGAAATCACTTGTAGTAGGTTTGGCTAATGGCTGGGTGCAGTGATGTCTCACAGAAGCAAAGCTGTTGATTAGCTTCGGGGATAACGGAAGCATTACCAGACTCCACATCTTTAACTCTTTAACTGCGCTCAGGGATACAGTCCCCACCTCAGTTCTGGATGTTTCCATGCTGGGAAAAGCTGTCTTGGTCCAGATCAGATGGTGGAACCAGCTCATTTCCTGTCTTCTCATCAACAACATTGCAGTCTCATTTCTGAGGAGCTGAATTTGATTCATACCCCCTTTTCTCTTTTTGTTAAAATTGGAGCCATTTTTCAAGGTCTGGCTCAGAGAATCCCTCTACAGCCTTCTCTGATCCTCCCAGACTGATTCAATCTCTCCACTCTCCTGCTCACAACTCCTGTAGTCTGGGCTGTCATTTGAGTGCTCGCTGTAGCTACTCTGTGTCGTTCACAGGGGTTTCAAACCAATTTGTCTGATTTTTCTCACCTAGATTGAAAAGTCTTTGGGAGCAGGCCCTGCTTACTTTGGGATTCAATGACCCAGTGATTTGTCTGGGGGAGTTATTACATGCGGATAACCTGGAAAGAAAGACTCACCAGACTGTATCGTAGTTCCGGGCTGTCAGGATATGGCATGGATCCTTGAAACTTTTTAAAAAGTTCCTGGCATCATAAACAGGGCTCCAGAGTCAGGTAAACTTAAATTCAAATCCTAGGTCTATCATTCATGAAATGTTACTTTGAGCAACTTTCTTAATTTCTACAAATATCAGTCTGCCAGCTTGGAAGCAAAATACAGTAATATTTCAATGAGTATGATATTAGAGAATACCTAGAAAGCTCGTTATCATGGTTCTAGAAACACAAACAGCATTAAACAATGGTGTTATTGTTGCTGGTGCTGAAGCATGATAAATGTTGATGGCCCTGGTCAGTGGAGACAGAGTAATGGAACTGGGCAACCAGCAGTCAAAGTCATGGAGTCTAACACGGGAGGTGAGCTCACTCACTTGATGAAGGCGAGTGTCAGGAGAGAGGGAAGGTGTAGGTGAGGGTCACACCAGCCACAGTCTCCAGCAGTAACAACAGAAGTTAGGCATCAGAAAAATCCTGGCTTGGGTTGTTTCATTTTCTTTCTTTCTTTCTTTTTTTAAAATAATAATGGCCTCCATTTATAGATCACTTTTATTCTTTTTTAAAAAATATTTTTATGGCTTATTTAACTTTTCTTTTATGTGCATTGGTGTGAAGTGTCAGATCCCCTGGAACTGGATCTTCAGACAGTTGTGAGCTGCCATGTGGGTGCTGGGAATTGAACCCGGGTCCTCTGGAAGAGCAGTCAGTGCTCTTAACCATTGAGCCATCTCTCCAGCCGCAGGTTGTTTCATTTTTAATGGCAACATTGGACAATGCCTGGGATTTCTGAAAGTGAGACTGACTAGCTTTACTGGAAAGTAAGTTGGGAAAGGCTGGGGGTCAGGTGCAGGTAAAGGGTTGATACACTATTTGCTTCCTAGTCATGCTTTGCACCCTAGGCAATGACTCAAAGTCGTTCTTGCTCTTGTGTGGTAGAGTCTTCTCTTTCTCCCACCTTTATTGAAAATAGATCCATTTGCATACACTATACCCGGATTCCAGCTCCCCTTCCCTCTACTCCTCTCAGCTCTTCCCCACCTTCTCTCCCACCTGAATCCACTCCCTTTCTGTCTCTCATTAGAAAATAATAGGCTCCTAAGAGATAACAGACAGACATAACAAAATAAAACATAAAAGACAAAACAAAAACCATTACATTGAGTTGGACATGGCAAACCAACAGAAAGGAAAGAGCCCTTCAGGAGAAGGTGAATGGATCAGAGATCTACTCGTTGACACACTCAGGAGCCCCATAAAAACACTAAGCTGGAAGCTACGACATACATAAGAGGACCTTAAGATCCGTGCAGGCTGTGCTTGCTGATTCAGTCTGTGTGAGTTCATAGGAACTTTGTTCTGTGGATTTAGAGCATTGGTTCTCAACCATCCTAACGCTGTGACCCTTTAATTGAGTTCTTCATGTTCTGGTGACTCCCCCAACCATAACATTTTCATTGCTATTTTATAATTGTAATCTTGCTACTGTTATGAAATCTAATGTATGTATCTGATATGCAGAATTGTCTTAGGTGACACCTGTGAAAGGGTTGTTTGACCCCCAAAGGGGTCACAAACTGTACACAACAGCTGATTTAGAGGGAATTATTCTCCAAGTGTCCTCCATCCCCTCTGGTTCCCTTTTTGTTTTTGTTTTTGTTTTTCGAGACAGGGTTTCTCTGTGGCTTTGGAGCCTGTCCTGGAACTAGCTCTTGTAGGCTGGTCTCGAACTCACAGAGATCCGCCTGCCTCTGCCTCCCGAGTGCTGGGATTAAAGGCGTGCACCACCACTGCCCAGCTTCCCCTCTGGTTCTTACAACCTTTCTATTTCCTCTTCCACACTGTTCCCTGAGTTCTGAGGGGAGGGATTTGATGGAGACGTTCCATTTAGAGCTGTGTTTCAAGGGTTTTCTGACTGTGGGTCTCTACACGAGCTGTCTCCATTTCTCATCTCTACACTTCTATAAACTCACAGCAGGACCACAGGATAACCCAAGAAGCTCAGTAGCGATTCCTTTCTTGTCTCTATAAACTCATCCATCCCTATGGTGTCTCTCAACAGTACACCAGTCAATTGGCTTTTATTATACTTCTGAATGTTTCTCTGTTTCTGGCTGCTGTCAGATTGTTCCCGGAATGTCATTTTGTCTTAACTTATTCTTTTGTTCCTAGATTCTCCTTTTTTCCATCTTTCATATGTTGGTGTTCCAGAATATCCTATGTTAGCCCCCCTTTCTTCTCTCTGTGCTAACTCTCCCTACTGATCTCTTTTATCTATCAGGTAGTGCTTAGGATGTAAATAATCACATTTATAATGATGGCTTTTAATTCTCTAACTTAAAGATTTGTACCTTCTCCCATGTCTTGTCTTTCAAGGAATGACTGACTCATCCATCACCTGTTGGTTCAAGGGCACATTTTCCCTGGCATCTCATTTTTATTAATTAATTAATTTTTTGTTTATTGTACATTCCAACTGCAGTTTTCTCTGTCTCCTCTTCTTCCCTTTCCTCCTTCCACCTCCTTTCTTTCCCCCATCTACTCCTCCTCTGTTTCTGTTCAGAAAGGGCAGGCCTCCCTTGGGTATCAACAAAACATGGCATACCAAGTTGAGGTAGGAATAAGCTCCTCTCCTTGTATTAAGGCTAGGCAAGGCAAACCAGTATAAGGAATAGGCCCAAAAGCCAGTCAAAACATTAGGGACAGTCGTTTTTCCCACTGCTAGGAGTCCCACAGGCAGACCAAGTTACACAACTGTCACACATATGCAGAGGTCCTAGTCAGTCCCATGAAGTTTCCCTGGCTGTCGGTCCATAGTCTGTGAGCTTCTATGAGTCCCAGGTTAGTTGTTTCTGTGGGTTCCCTTATGATCACCTTGACTCCCCTGGCTCATACACTCCCTCTTCCCTCTCTTCAACAGGATTCCCTGAGCTTGGCCCAGTGCTTGGCTCTGGATCTCTGTAGCTGTTTCCATCAGTTACTGGATGAAGGCTCTCTGATGACAATTGGGGTGTCACCAATTTGGTTATAGCAGTCCAAGCTATCTATCTACTGTTGCTAGGATTCTTAGCTGGGATCATCCTTCTACATTTATGAGAGTTTCCCTTGCATCAGGTTTTTACCTGAGCCCAAAATGCCCCCCATCAAGACATCTCTCTTTATCTACCCCCTCTCCTTCTTTATCTATTCCCAACCATATCCCTCATGTTCCCATTCCTACCTGCCCCAGTCTACCAAGGAGATCAAAGACCTCAAAATAAATCCAGTTACACTGAACATGATAGAAGAGAAAGTGGGAAGTAGCCTTGAGTGCATTGACATAGGAGACCACAACATGAATATACCCCAAAATGGCAGCCTACAGAATGGAACATGATCTTCACCAACCCATCTGAAAGAAGGCTGATCTCCAAAATATATAAAGAATTCAAGAAACTAGACATCCAAAAAAAACCACAAATAATCTAATTTAAAAATGGGGTACAGATCTAAAGAGAAAAGTTTTCGACAGAAAAGTCTCAAACGGCTGAGATACACTTAAAGAGTTATTTAACATCCTATGCCACCAGGGAAATGCAAATCAAAATGACTCTGAGATTCCTTCTTAGGAAAGTCAGAATCGCTAAGATCAAAACCACTAGTGGCGGCTTATGCTGGAGAGGATGTGGAGCAGTCCTCTGCTGCTGGTGGAAAGGCAAACTTGTACAGTCAATATGGAAATCAATATGGTAGTTTCTCAGAAAATTGGGAATCGACCTACCTCAGGACCCAGCTATGCCACTTCTGGGCATATAGCCAAAGGATGCTCAATCATACTGCAATGACATTTGCTCAAATATGTTCGTAACAGTGTTATTTGCAATAGCTAGAACCTGGAAACAACCTAGATGCCTCTCAACTGATGAATGGATAAAGAAAATGTGGTGCATTTACACAATGGAGTATTACTTAGCTATTAAAAACAATGACATCAGGAAATTTGAAAACAAATGGATGTAACTAGAAAAAAACCAACATCCTGAGTGAGGCAACCCAGACCCAGAGAGACGAATATGGCATGTACTCACTCATAAGTGGATATAGACTTAAAACAAAGGATAACCATGCTACAGTTCATAAACCCAGAGAGACAAGATAACAAAGAGGGCCCAAAGGGGGACCCACCAATTTCCCTGGCAAGGGGAAATAGAAGAGATCTCCTGGATATCCCAGTTTTAACCCAGCTAACCATCAGCTTCCTACTGGAACATCCTAAACCTATCTTCTTCACTTGGATAGGTCTGTCTTGTTTGTATTCCATCTGCAAGCATATGTGTAGAATAGTCACTTAAAACTGCTCTCTTGTTTTCTTTCCATCTATTTATTTCTCCACAGATTAATCGATGTTGCCATATCCTATTATGTCTCAATTCAGAAAAAGTACCCACAAAATCTTCACTGTTTTGCAGCCTCAGGATCAGAGTTCCTGTTCTTCCTCCATCAGGCTCCCATTTCTCCTTACTAACGGAAATACTGTCCACAATAAACTGGGCTTATAGAATCCAATGTGCATGTTGATTATAGTTTCAGGTCTAATGATGCTCATATAGTACTATTATAGCATGACTATTTGAAATACCTTTCATAATCAATTTCATGACTATTATATGTCATACATGACTCTTGTATCTATATCCCTCCCTTCTGCTTCCCCTCTAATGTTTCCTATGACTCTGATAATTCATAGTCTCTATTTAATTCTTACTGTTACACATAATACACACACATATAACACATGCATATCACCTTGT
The DNA here is from genome assembly GCA_028555095.1 of Dicrostonyx torquatus. Classification (NCBI taxonomy): domain Eukaryota; kingdom Metazoa; phylum Chordata; class Mammalia; order Rodentia; family Cricetidae; genus Dicrostonyx; species Dicrostonyx torquatus. The sequence continues at coordinate 6,800,905 of JAQHUG010000072.1, forward strand.
TGAGCCCATTTAGCATTGCTCCTTTATACATATATTCAAGGCTAAATGCTTGGGATTCGACAAGCCATGGTGAGCTCATCCCTGGGGGAAGCTCATTCTCCTGCTCTCATTGGCCATTGACTGCCTGTAGCGCTTCATGTAGGTGTTGGAACATGGAGAATTTCCCCTGCCAGGTTGGCATGCCAACTGGTGTTTTCAATGTGCCGGTAACCACATTGTTAAGAATCTGTGGGTTCCTTTTACCTATCATGCTTAGGAGACACTATCCGCCAACAGCTGTCCTGGGCCTCTTATTCTTAATACTTTTTGGCCCCCTCTTCCCAAGGGTTTCCCAAGTGTTAGGTGTAGGAGTTGTAGCACAGGTGTAACGGTTGGGGCTGGCCACCCCAGAGTCCCTTTTTTCTTTTCATTTTGGCCTGTTGTGGATCTCTGAAACAGTCTTTATATGCTGCAAAAAGAAGCTTTTATGATAAAGGTAAAAACTACACTTGTTTGCAGGTGCACTGCTTAGGAATTTTTTTTTTTTTTGTCAATTTGCCACAAGATGGAGTCATCAAGGGAGAGGGAACCCAATTGAGAAAATGCCTCCAGCCCATTGACTTATGGGCAAGCCTATGGGGTATCTTCTTAATTATTGATATGGAAGGGCCCAGCCCACTGGCTAGTTTATATAGAAAACAGGCTTTAGCAAGTCACGAGGAAGACAAAAGTAAGCAGCATTCCTCCATTGTCTCTGCTTCAGTTCCTGCCTCTAGATTTCTTCCCTGACTTCCCTTGATGATGGGCAGTAAGCGATACACGACAAAAATTAACCCTTTCCTCTCCAAGTTACCTTTGGTTGCTGTGTTTATCCCAGCAACAGAAACCAAGCTAAGACAGTATATATAGAGGTAACTATTTAGGCAACAGTGAGAAATTGTGCTGTTTTAGGAAAATGTCAGTAGTATAATGGTAATTATACAGACTTCAGAAGGTCAGGTAGTGCTGCCAAGCTTAAAATAAAAATATCACTCCAAAAATTGACCCCGCCCAAACCTGAATTTTCACTTCCTAGAGGCAACTACTTTCAGTTCTTACAGCCCTTTAGTGTTTGCTCTACATTTGTGAGTAATATGTTTCTGTTCTGATTTGGTGACTGTGGGTATTGCTGTGCTCCTGTGCAAGGGCTTTGTCTTACACTCTCATGTTTCCCTAACCCATGGCTATTTTTACTTTTCGAATGCATCCATAATGTAACTTATGTATAACTAACGTTTAAAATTTTTGTTATTATGACTATGATTACAGTTTCCCCCACAGTGTAGCACATTTAATTTTCTGAAGTGAAGAAAATATTCTCACTTTATTGTGCCTTCCTGATTTCTCCTTGTTGATTATTAAAACAGCCACATCCTTTGCACACACACTGTAAAACTCTCAGTATGGATGCTTCTCTCTCTTTGTTTTCTTTCATAGTTCATTCTGGAAATCTTCACTTTCTGCTTCAGTCTTCACTGGCTCCACTCTGAGCCTGCACCACTGTTGCTTTGTGGGACATTTCCTTTTCCTGCCCTGGGGACTCCCTCTAACCTGCCCCTTGATTGCTGGTAGGATTACTATATTTCCCCAACACGGTTTCTTAGATTACACCTCATTTGGTGGAGTGCATTCTCCAATAATGTCCTGAGAAAGGGGTCAAGGGAAATATTTTGAAGGACTCGAATGTCTGAAACTATATATTATATTGTCATATTCAATTAGTAGTTGAACTACATATTAATTTTTAAATAAAAAATTTCTTCTGTCTGACATTCCAAGGTTCTTTTTCATTGTTTTCTATTTCTGGCATTGCCACTGAGAAACCTAACAACTCCAGGACTTCTAATTTTGTGCATGATATTTTTCTCTCTCTTTTGGAATCTCTCCTTGATATTCTGAAATGTCATAATGTTGCAATATGACTTGCATCTTTTAAAATTCCTTTCCCAGTCCATAGCTGCATCACTGAATTCTGAAAAGCCTCATCATTATGGAAATTAATGATTTTTAAAAATAATACATTTTATTTATTCTTTGACAATTTTGTACATGTGATATGGGATTCCCCTCTGTATTCTATGATTACCATTGATTAATAAAGAAACTTCTTTGGACCTATAGCAAGGCAGAACTTAGTTAGGTGGGGAAAACTAAACTGAATGCTGGGAGAAAGAAGGTGGAGTCAGGGAGAAGCCTTGTAGCCCTGCCAGACAGAGGCCAGATCTTTACCCAGTAAGCCACAGCCTTGTGGTGATACACAGACTAATGGAGATGGGTTAATTTAAGATATACGTTAGCCAGAAATACACTTAAACTATTGGCCGGACAGTATTGCAAATAATATGGTTTCTGTGTTATTATTTTGGGGTTGAACAGCCAGGAACAAACTAGCAGCCTCCTACAACAAATTGGCACTCCAATGTGTGGTAGCTAAATCCACATAAAACCTGAGAGGGCTTGGAAAGGAATTCTAGACACTAAAAAACAAAGGTTAGCCAAAAAAATTTTCTGCTTGCTGGTGGTGTGCTGCAGCTCCTTTAAGAGAGGTCTTCTAGATTCGGCATTAGAAGGGAAAAAAGGCCTCGCGGTTCTGAAATAGTGGCTTCCTGGTTCATGATGCCAGCAAGAACTCTGGCTCTTTCAGGAGGTCAAGCATTTAAATGGAGTTTGTGGGCAGCATGCTGCAAGTTACTTGGTGGCAGCATGGGTCAACTGGTTATTAGAGTTGAGATGGTGAGGAAGGCTCCCACCTGGTAGTCTCAGAGGCATTGAATAGACTTCTGTCATGTTGGACTGGGCAGAGCAAGCAGGCAAAATTTTATTTGCCCTAGCAATGCTGCCGCTTAGGTTTTTAAGAAGCGCTTAGCATTTTAAGAAGCCATCCTGGTCAGAAAAGGATTACAGATACACTATAAGGACAGATTCAGATATAAAAGATCTCTAAATGAGACACAATGTGTTTAAAAAATGTACGTAGGCTTGGGAGAGAGAAGAAAAAGAGTAAAGAGACAGTAAATTTAATATAAAAGAGTATAGACAGTCATAGATTAAAGGAGAAAAGATAAAATAAATGTTAAACTTGTAGAAAAAGTAATAGAGTAAGAAAAATAAGCCATGTAAAGATGGAATATACACAGAGTCTGGATTATGTATATCATTGTATTTTCTTTGAATGTTTAGAGTGTGAATGAGCCAAGTATAGAGAGACATTTCATTGTACAGCATATATACTCTAAAGGTATCTTGACTTCAAAATTTGGGTCTAAGGATATGTTTCCCTCTTTGTTTTTTTTACTTCTTGGGTTCATTAATACAATGCATTAATACATCTTCTCAGTAACATCCTTAATTTTATCTTTCAATCTGTGCATTAAACTTTTTTTATACTTATGGTGGGGTGGGTAGGTTAATATTGTTCTAAGTATATTATATAATATGAAAGTGTCATATTAAAATCCAATATTTTACATTTAACTTTTACTAGTTGCAGTCTTAAATGTTTACATTTGCTATTATGTTCTCAATTGAGAGAGCTTTTAATCTTTTCCTCTTATTCAAAAATATTTGCTGAATACTTAAGGGATGTGGATATAGGCATGCATTTCTGCCCTTAAAGTTCTTGTCTTATAATGAGTGGAGACAGCTGAAGATTGTAAGTACCAAGAGCCAAGCTAAACATCAATTAGAGTGTTTGATGATGTTTGGCTACTCATTATATTTATAGCATTTTGATGAGGTATGACCAACATAATTTGAAGCATTTATATGTCTATTGGTGGAGATGGATTATTTTGTGAACACTTGGATTTTAAGGTGGACTGAGTAGGCATTTAGTTACTCTCAGCCCTTTCTAGTGCACCCATTGGATTATCTGAAAGGAGCATTTTCCTCTATCTGAAACATATGCTCCTGGATGCTAGCACGGCCAGTTCATTCTACAGATTCTTATCTAGTTCCCCTATTTCTGGCAAGGACTCTACTCATGCCTGTTGTTTGTTTTTTACTTATTACTCTTTTGGAGGCCCAGAATTCAGCTCCCAAATAAACCACACTCATGAGTCTTATTCTTACTTATGAATATCTGGCCTTATTTTGGCTTGTTTCTAGCCAGCTTTTCTTAAATTATCCTGACTACCTTTTGCCTCTGGACTTTTTCCTTTTCTCCTTCTGTGTATCTTACTTTCGTTTACTCCACGGCTGGCTGGGTGACTGGGTGGCTGGCTCCCAGCATCCTCCTCTGCTTGTTCTCTTGCTCCTTTCTCCTCTTCTTCTTCCAGTTTTCTTCTTCTGTTTATACTCTTTGCATGCCAGGCCCACCTACCCTTTCTCCTGCCTTGCTATTGGTTGTTCAGCTCTTATTAGACCATCAGGTGTTTCAGACAGGCAAAGAATCACAGTTTCACAGAATTAAACAAATTCAGCATAAACAAAATCAACACATCTTTTCATCATTAAACAAATGTTTCACAGCATAAACAAAAATAACATACCTTAAAATAATATTATACATTTCCCCTTTTAAGTCTAAATAAAAATGAAAGGTTTTAACTTTAACATAGTAAAACTATGCACAACAGAACAGTTATCATGTAAGAATTAATTTGCAATATTGGGTTCATTTGCATTTAGCAATTTCAGAGAAATACTACATTACCTATCTTATCTTAGTGAATCCAAAGCTTTAAACCTAACTTACTTTCTTTCATAGTTAAATAAAACTACAATTATAACTATCTAGTCTTCAACTCCATCCAAGACCCCAGAAAGAATTAATATTACCTAAATAAACAGGAAGTGCATTGCAAGGAAATTCCAAAACTCTAGAAATAACAGAGATATCTGACTGCCTGGACAGCCACCCAAAGATTTTGTGTAACATTGGAGCATCCGTCTCCGTCTTCAGCCTACAGGCATAGAAAATGCTACAGACTTTTCAGTGAAATAGGAAATTTCAAAGACTGTCCTGCCTTATATTGAACAATTCAGCATTCACTTTGCTGTGTGTCCTACAGAATACCTGGCAGACTCTTCTGGGAAGAAGGAATTTTGAAGGACTGTCCTGCCTTGTTTTAGCACAGTTCAATAGCCACTTCACTGTGTGTCCTGGAAGTCCAGTCTGCGCAGCAATTGTCAGCAGTCAAAGACAAGAGCAGTTTCTTTGTCCAGTGGCTAACCTTGCCACAACGAAAGCAAACTCTGCATGTCTTTAGTTGTACCTAAAATCCCTGAGTCTAGAGCCTCTTTAGGCCTGTCTTTCTTGAGACAGAATACCCTATTTCCTTCTAGCATAAGAAGCGAGCTATTGACATTGAAGGTTTGGGACGAAGACACAGGCATGTAACTCAATTATGTACTTATATTGATTTATTTAGTCAGCCCTGTAATTGTCAGCTGTAACTCACAGCATGTGAAGTTTTGACTTCCGTTGAAGTAATTGTATTTGTTTGTCTTATTGGTTTTTATGTCATCATTCTAGAGAGTTTTTTTTCTTATTAGAAATTCTTTTGAATTTTCAGATTAAGTGTATTTTTAGGACATGGTTCTTGGATCTAACATTAAAAATAATCAAAACACACTAGTTTTTATGTCATCAGGGTCAATCAAGGATTAGAAACTTAGAAGGATTTGCTGAGGCACACATGACGTTTGACTCTACAGACCATAGGAATATTGGACAGACCATTTGACATAAAGTCAATGAACTTGCAATTTCACCTCAACTATACAACTAGCTATGTGAGCTTGAACAAAACATTCTGACCTCAGATTATTGAACTTTAAAATGGGGCATATACAAGTTTGATCTAGACTTCACATTGAATGGTTCTTGGATAGTTATAAATATATAGGAATAGAGTTGATGTAGCTGTCAATAGAGGTGCTACAAAAGGCATGATCCTTGTTCAGAAGGAACTAGAAAACACAGCACTAATATAAAAAGACACAACTCTCTTAGATTGTATTCCACTTTTCATGTGTATTTTCTTCTAGTTCTTCCTTTTTAATAATCTTACTAAACTACAGCCAAGATCAAATTATTTTCTTGCTCAAAAATCTTACTAGGACCCATGATTCCAACAACCTTTACTTCTTTTCTCTGCTCTATGCATGTGGCCAATGATTTCATAGTCTTTAAAAACTTTCACACCAGAAGTGTTTAATAAACAGAAATCATTTGAGTAGAATGGCAAACCAATGAAGTTAATATGATGCAGAACTGGGAAAATGTTTTATTTTTAAAGTACTTGCTGTGCAACTATAAGGTCCAAGTTCAGATCCCCAGAACCCACAAAACACCTGAGCATGATGGTGAATGCTCGCTGTTGGGAGCTGGAGGTAGAAGAATCCTTAGGAGGGTTTACTGGCCAAGAGGTCTACCCAGTCAGTGAGGTGAGCTCCAGGTTCACTGAGAGAGACTCTCCCACTAAATCAGATAGAGAACAAGAGAAGACACTTTTGCCTCTAGTCTCCATGTGCACATACATGGAGGTTCACACAATGTGCACACTCATGAGTGCTACAAACATGCACACAGAGATGATAGGACTGCCTTTCAGTGTTCAGCTCTGATAAAACTATCTATTCCTGTTCTGCTGGATGTAATACTGCTCGGATCTCTAAGAACACAATGTCTTCTTAGTCTTTATTTGTCTAAGAACTTTATTGATGGGTAGGAGCTTGGACTGGAGCCAAGATTTTGCTAATAAAATGACATGATAATAGTTGGAATTATTTCCTTGATAAATTAGAGTATTTTCCTAATATTTATAAAAATTTAATGAATAGACTTGTTGAACATCATGAACGTATTTCATTTTTTATATGAATTATTTCTATGCATTTATGTTTTTGATATTCATTTGTAATTCTAAGATTCAAGGAAATGAAGATAGTTTGTTATAATATTAAATTTTTCATTATTTAAAAAGTTTAAATGATATTTTTGATTTTAGTTTTGATTAATAAGCATACATACTTACGGGGCATACTGTGATGCTTTTACACACATACTCATTGTGTTATTATCAAAACAGAAATAATGAACATATTGATTACTTTGGAAATTATGATTTGTTTTTGCTATGGTGGCACTCAAAGTCCCTTCAAGTGTTTTGAAATATTCAATACATTACTTTAAACTGTAATTTCCCCAGTGGGTCATAGACTGCAGTTCTCACTTCCATCTGACTCTCTACCGTTTGATCTGCTCATCAACCTCTCTCCCAGGCTCTAGTTACTGCTCTTCTATTATCTGCTTATCTGAGATTCATGTTTTTAGATCCCACATGCGACCTACCTTATTTCAGCTACTGCAACAATCTCTAGATTCATTCATGCTGCTGCCATGACAGAGTTCCGCATTCCATTCTGGTGGAATAGTAGTCTATTATTCAAATGTATCAAATTTTACTTGATCTATTTATTCACAAATGTATATTTGTGGAAATAAGTCATGAGAAGAAGCAAGGGTGATGTGGGGAGAAAACTTTCTGACACCAAAATGGAATTTAAGTAGACGAATAAGGAAACGTCATTGAGGGGATCTAGAGAAAAACCTTAGAAAAAAGAAGAGTTGGAGAATGAGAACTTTCTACTAGGAAAATGCAGATTACCGCAGAAGGACATCTGCCTAAGACCAGCCTATTTTAATGCATTTCTCTTGCTTATTCACTCCTTAACTCATGAATACTTGGGTTTTCACTCTTACTATGGAGGCATGAAAAACACTAACATAATGATAAAAAATAAAAAATAACTTACTTAAATGGCAAGAAGATGAGAAAAATTGTTTTCATATTCTGCTTTTTATTATAAGGTGTAATTTTCCATGGACCTTCTCTATGCACAGAGTATTTATTAAGAAAAACATTTTAGTGAGGATATTAGAGTCAAATCAATATGGAAATTAAGTGATCAATGAGTAGTATCAGAATGGTTGGCCCATGGTAAATTTTGTAACATTTTAAATCATATTGGTAAGGCATTTGTTAAGCATAGTATTTGCTTTTATACTGGCATTCTCATTTGTTTTTGAATAAAGCTAGAAAACAAATAACATAATTTGCATAATGAAACCATTGAAAGGAAATCGCTGTCATTCATCAGAGGTATCTGTTCCATTTCCACTTACACTTTGAATATATCCAAGTTTATTTCTCTCTTTATCCAACAGAATGATCCCTCTGATTTATCCTTGCCATTGAGCATTACGGGAAATAAAGTGTTCCATTAGAAGGGGAGGCCGTTTGTCAAGTAGGGTCTCTATTGAATGAGACTGTCTCTCTGATATGTTTTTAACTTGGTTGATTCTCATTTTGGCATTTTAATTTTTCCACATGCCAGTGATGATAAGAGGCCATTTCATTCTTACTTCTTTAGCTCGCCAAGGCCACATGCTTACTTGCTAAGAAATGGTCTACCCATCCTCTCCAGCAGGCGTGAATGTCAGCTTAGGAAGTGATTCCCTGTGGCCGCAAGACTGGTCCAGCTACCAGTCAGATGAGAGGTCCACCTAAGAACCTAAGAGTCACTGAATCTTGTCCCATGGTGGATGGAAACAGTGAGAGATGCAAGAGACAGTGGTTATCTGTGCTGAAGAAGTTGAGTCTTAATCCAGGCCACCAGCAGTGCTTTGGGAGAATGCCACATGTCCCTAGAGCCTTCAGACTCAATGGGCCCTTGGATAGAATTCAAATGATCTGTGACAATTCCATTATGCAAATTATGTTATTTGTTTTCATAATTAGCCAGTAACTGAAATTTAGCAGTTTCTTTAATTATATCTGTATGTATAAATCACAGCCATATTATAGTAGAAATTACAGATAACCTTTAAAATGTAAAATATATTGTATTTGTCTTAGGAAATTTTATGATGGGTCTCTTTTAAGATCATAGTTTTGTTTAGACTCATGCGCAGAGCTTGTTACACGATACATTGGTGTATAAACACGAAGACTTCATCAGTTGACCAAAGGGATCAACAAAACACAGCGAATTCCTGGTTGTGGTTTGTCAGTTTTGGCAATATCTTTCCTCACTTGCGCTTCCTAGAAGATGGGAAAACTCAGAAGTTCAAATGACAGTTTTCATCGAAGTTGTTTCCTGGAGGGCAGAGTTGAAGCAGTTAACAGCACTGAGCTTTTCGTGTTATGAGACTTTTTAAAAATGTTTCAACAATGAGACCTTTATCTGCACACACATGAAGCAGTCTCCCCGAGCGTGAGTGAGCGGCATCATAGGTATTGTGATGACAGTTTCCATGAAAACGGTAAGCATTCCCTGAAAAATTCCCTTGGATGGCTTCGTTTCTCTTGACCGGAGTCAGACCATGTCCTCATCCGAACCAGGCAGAGGGAAGAAATGTAGGCATCATTACTTCTACCCTTCCAGACTCTCTTCCCTTGTGGGTGGGAGGTGGATACAAGGGCAGCTTTTTCTAATGTATTAGGGTGACTGATGTACTCTGGAGCCTTCCATGTGGCAAATGTGGGATGGTTTTGGTCACAAAAGCTGCCAGGGATGTAACTCCGCTGAACATTCTTGGTGGATCAGAGGGTGCTCACATTCTTACTACTTCACCAGCTCTGACCGGGGGCATTGCTGTCGCCTCCCTAACTTCTGGTGGGTGTTTCGAGCTTAACCACACAGCAAAGTGGGCAGCAGAAGTTATGACTTTGCATGCTCCAATAAGCTTCTCAGTCCTACTCCTGCTTAGCCAACATCCCCTCCTCCATCTCTGTTGGCCTAGCTATTTCTGACTTCATAATTCTGAGGAATAAACCCTATTCCTTTAACATAGATGAACATGAAGAAAGGAAGCAAGGAAGAAAGAAAGCAATTCTGGGTTAGTTTGTTAGCCTGATGAAACAAGGAGAGGCAAAGGCTTTGTCACCTGAAGGCTGACTAAGATGCAGACACTGAGAACAAGGGGTGACATAATTAGGAGGCCGGCAACTCTCACATGTACTGTAGAAAGACAAGTGGTAAATTCTCTCATAGTTTAAAGGGGCTCGGTTTTAACACCCCAATGATTCACTGCAACTTAACGGCGGCATTTGCAAAGCAAGCCCCTAAGCTGTTCTTGGCATTCATTGCACAGTAAAGGCTTAAACAAACTTACAGAGTGTATAGACCCCGAAGAGCACTCAGGGAGCATCGGCGTAGAATCCTTACTTTCTTACTTCTCCCACTCTTCCAGGAAGTCTGCTGCACATGGTTTTAAATCTGGGAACCATGTCAATACATATTTGCTGTGAACATTATCGGTTTAAAGTGCATTATCAGATGAAGAATGGAACCAGGAGGTAACTGTTGTTATGGGAAGCCACGTGAATCCAAAGCTGTTCATTGTATCTTTGGTCCAGCTGAACAGCAGGCCCTTCTTTCCATCGGCTCTGTGAGCTGTCAGTCAACACGTGAGTAAAGATCTTCCTTTAGAGAGTGACTGCTTTTTGACATTAACTGTGTCTTGATGGAGCATATAGCATGTGAGTTATGAGTTCTGGCTTGGGAGCTATAAAAGATGACTCAGAAAATACAGCCTTGCAAACATCTCTGGCAGCAAGAAACCCTGCACAGACTTAGCTCCTATATTTGGTTCCTCCTCAGAGATCTAGGGTGGCACATAACAGCCACCAAACCCATTTCTGATTGCTACATTTCAGTGTGTTGAAACACCTTGTCTTCTTCATGACAAGGTGTAGGGATGAGAAAAGGGATGGGAAAGGAAGAGGGGGGAGTTTTAAGACAGTCTCTCTCAAGGTAACTAGAATTAAAATCAACCAAATTGAATGCAATGGTACCAGATGTTAGTATCCAATACAGTAGTGAAAGACACAGATCTCAAGAGGCTTAGAATATGAGGTGTTTTAGTAGCAAACACCTTGAAGATCAAGATACAGGGTAGGGATGGTGTGTAGTAGTAGGGCTCTTTGCCTACCAAGCTCCAGACCCTATGTTCAATTGCCATGAAGAAAGAGGAGACCAAGATGGAGTGTTCATATAATACAGCAAAGGTTCTGGAGTAAAGAAGGGAGGAAAACATCAAGTATGAGAGCAAGCCCTGTAAGAGTCTTAAGGTTTTTGCCTCATTGCCATCTTCCCAGTTTTCAATGGACAGGAGAAATGGTCATATACCTACAAAGGAGTTTTAAATGTCAACAAGGAACAAACAACCAAAAAGAATGAAGTAAGAAATGAATGTAAGGCTTTAAGGGATTGGCCTTTGTTTCAGCAACGGGTTATTGTTAAAACAGGAAGTGCCATTATAAATGATCAGCTAAGGGATTATAGTGGGTTCCAAACATTTAGGTACAGAGGTTATTAGGGCCAGTAAGGCACTAAAGAAACTTCAGTGTCGCTCTCACTTCACAGAGGGGACTAGACACCAGAATTGTTAATCCCATGGTCACAAAACCCTGGAACTTAAAGGTAGTTGGGTCTTAGTCTAGGATCAAAACAGTTTGCTTCTCTCTTCTGTGAAGGCAATGAGAAAACTAACAGTCAAATGCTGCCTTGAGTTGCGGGACATCAGTCAACATGTTGGATGCAAATGTGTGGCTAGGACCAGAATCTTGTTTCTGGTTCAGAGTGTGAGTTTGCTTGACATGACACCATCCATGGGTTCACAGGTAGGATTTCCTGGGGTTACATCACGTTATGGGGCAGGAAGTTTCTTAGACAATTCTTTTGGAAATAGGACTGGGCAGAAGGGAAAATTGAGCCAATGTGCAGTGTCCTGAAGATCACAGGCCATTCAGATTGTTGGGAGTTGGGGGCACAAAGGCCAGATCTTATGAAGTACCTTGAAGGGAATCATTACTTTGAGTAAGGATGTCGCTCAATCAAGGAACTTTACAAATATCACCGACAGCTGAGGCCTGCCAACATGTCTAGAAACTGGGAGAATGGTGTTTTTATTCCTAATGCTGCCTGGATAGCATCTTTTAGTCTATTATTTATACTACACAGGTGCAAATTTTCGTAGATGTATTAAGAATTAATCTTCTGAGATTATCATGGGTTTCTTTTCCTGGGGCGGGATTCTCATAAAAAACAGTCAGGAGTACAAACTGTAGTTCTTGGTGTAACAGCTAGTTTAAAGATTTCAAATGATATTATTTCCCGTGTGCTCTGACATTCCTGATGACTTTCACGATGACACAACTCTCACCATGCTGAAGTTATCATATTCTCCTCAAGTAGCTTTCTTTACCAGCTAATCCAGTCATGTAGACCATGATTTTTTATGCCTCTCATTCAGTGTATGTAAGAATCACTACTTTCCCTCAAGGATCAAGGTCGACTAAGACCAGACTTGCATTACTTTCAAAATATCAGTTCCTAGATTTATATAGTCAACCAAACAAGAGCACAGCACACACCATCAATTAGAGAGTACAGTGCATCAAGCTGGTTCCATAGATATGCCTTCTATAGGTCTTTCCATTGCTTTATGGGACCAGTAGTTCATGGTTGGTATGATTTGTGACCAGTAATCACATGGTCAAGTATCAGGTAACTATTCCCACACTTCTTCTTTTTTTTTTTAAATGAACTCTTTGTTCTGTTCTGTATTATGAGGTATATCATATGGATATATCCAACATAGGAAATTCTCAAATATATTAACTGGGTAGAAAATGGGTAGAAATATGGGTAGAAAAGTCAGCTGGATGCTTATAACCTGTATTTATTTCTGTCAAAGTGAAGTACTGCTCTTTCAAGTTAAAAGGTCTGTAGTAGCACATTTCTTACTTCTGAGGGAAAAAAAGTCTAGTTAAAGCTACCTAAGGAAAGCTTATTTTAGGCCATAGTCTGAGGTCTGGTCCATCATGGCAGAGAAAGCAGGACAGCAGGCACATTAAGCAGCTGGCTACATTGTGTCTGCAGTAGGAAGTTGAATAAGGTGAACACGGGTCTTCCATTCCTTTATTTTATTGGATCCGGGAACCCATCCCACTGATAGTGCTATTCATGTTTTGGGGTCATGTTCTTCCCTATCGCTGAAATATTGCTGGCAACACTCATGGAAACGCCTAGAAATGTTTCTGTGGTGATTCTAAATCCAGTCAAGGTGACAATGAAGACTGGCCATGACAAAATGCAATGTATTCAGCTAGCTACCACAAGACTGTTTTGTCTCCCGCAGAGATGATGTGATTCCGGGGAGTTCATGTTACTATCTTTTCCTACCAGACCGAACACTGAATATTTGATGCGTCCATTAGCTTGGACAGCTCGAATGGTCAGAGTCCATCTATAATTTCTGTCCCTGACCCCACAGCTAGTTCATTTATGCTTTATCTCAGCACTGGGGAGGCTGACTAAAGAAACTGGCTGCTGCCCACTGATCTGGTCCTATTGTTTCTCTGGTTAGTACTTCTTCCATGGCAGGTGCTCTCTGGTAAGTATTAACAGCTCTGTGTGTGTGTGTGTGTGTGTGTGTATGTGTGTGTGTGTGTGTGTGTGTGTGTGTGTGTGTTGTTGAGTATCTAATTCAGGGCCTTACAAATGCTGACTTGATATATACTCTCTTCCCTCTTTGGCATTTCATGTTAAAGTTGGCTATTTTCATGGTACTTGGCATGTGATTTGGTGCTGTATTCTTGGCAGTGAAGTAATGCTGTCTCCAGAATATGGATATACCTACCAAGCAAGTGCTGTATTTTACATAGTAAGCAGAGAACGTTGTAACTATATACAATTTATTTGGAGAAACTATCTAGAAATGCCCAAGACCATGGGATGCCCAGAAATTTCACTGAAGTAATATAGACCCTTAGACTTCATAATATCCATCTCCCACCCTCTACTGTGCATGTATTTTACCTATGACGGACTTGCCATTTTTCTCATCTGACACAGTTAACATGACATTTACATATAGTTGAACAATGCTATTTTTGTAATATGCCTTATCAGCCAAGATCTATTGGACTAAATAGACATAATCCTTCACAGAAATAGACTCAAGGACAGAAACTACAGATAATCTCTTCAGATACAGCAAATTCCTTTGACAAAATCCAGCGTTCATAAAGTCCTGGAGAATCTGGGAATAGAGGAAACACATCGCAAGATAATGAAAGCAACATTAAGCAAGCCTATGGTCATACAAAATCTAAGCAGAGAAAAACTCAAGGCATTTCCACTAAAATCAGAAACAAGAATAGGATGTCCTTTCTCCCTACTCCTGTTCAACACAGAACCTGAAGCTTTAGCTAGAGCAATAAAATAAGCCAGGGATATAAATAGACACACATAGCAAAAGAAGTCGAAGTACCAATATCTGTAGATGACCTGATTCTACGTATGAAAGAGCCTAAAGACTAAGACAGAAAACTCCTAAGTGTTGATAAGCACATTCAACAACATATCAAGATCCAGAATTAGTACACAAATCAATAGTCTTCGTATATGAAAACAGAAAACACAGACAGATCAGGGGAACACTTCAATTTCTAATATCCTAAGCCATCTTGGAATGCACCTAATAAAAGAAGTAAAAAAAACTTTAAGACACTGAAAAAGAAGAAGATTCCAGAAGGTGGAAAGGTCTCCCACGCTCATGGATTGGTAAGACTAATTGCAGAAATGGCCACTCTACCAAAAAGCAACCAACAGTTTTATTGAAATCCCCACAAAAATTTCAATGAAATTCTTCATAGAAATTGAAAAACAGTCTTAAATTTTATGTGGGAATACAAAAGACACAAAATAACGAAGATAATCCTGAACAATAATAAAACCTGCTTGAGATGTGGTTGTACCAGTCTTGCTCGAAAAGATGCAGTATTCATTACTGCTGCCTCGTGGGTTCGTGGCATCTATCCACTGCTGTATTCTCAGATCTATCATGTTCATCAGGACAAGTGGTGACTAGAGGGGAGACAGGCTGAGAGTCAGCACTTCTGTATCCGGTGGGTCTCTGATGGTGGTCATTAAATCTCTCCCACTCTCCCTGAAATATGATATCTTGTTAGAGATACCTTGAAAAAAATATCAATGAAGGAATGAGGAGAGGGGGCAAGCCTGGACAAAGAAAAGCTGTACTGGTCTCCAGTGTCACCTATGTAGGAAATCTTGGGGTTCATTATTCCTGCAGTTTCCCTGAGGGAAACTGGAACTTTAGGGTCTTATGCTAATCACCATTGGATCTAGGCTCTCCAGGGAAAGGCCAGGACCCTAAAACATAGAATAACACATTTCACATGTGTCTTTATTAACAAGGAAAGGCTTAGAGAAGCTTTTTGTATATTTGAAGTGAAGACTAGCCTAACGAATGGGCACAGCAAGAGAAACGACGCTGCTACACTCTAATTACAGAAAGTACACTATTTGCATACTGAACAGACATAGAATTCTGAAGATGGTACTTGTAGACTGATGGATGAGTCTGGAATAGAATAAACCACTTCCCATAAATTGCCTATGTGTAGTTGGAGCTAGCGAAAACTAGTCGCCTCAGGCTGACTTCTGTCTTTCACAGGGTAACAAGGGCCACTTTACATGATGGAGCTCATTGAGGTTGGAGTCCATTCCAGCAGCTGCACAAGGACTCTGCATATCTGTGGACTGAATTAATGATCCACAATCAATAACGACATTCTTCTCTTTAAACGCTTGATCTTAGATGAGACTTCATGAAAATATGGGTATTGGTTTATGTGTATTGTTAATCAATGTTTCACATGCTTGTAAGTGTGAGAAAAGGGTTTCGTTTGGAATTTCAAATATGACTAAGTTATTTGAGAGGCCTTTGCAGAGCACCTCATTGGATCATTGCTTTTCTTTTTTCTGTGTTTCATTCTGTCTTTACAGTTTTCACTAAATCTGATACTGTTGATATGACTCCTGGTAAAGATGGGAAAAAAAACCTCTACTCGTCTCAGATAGCAAACCATTGATAGAAAAAAGTTGGTTTCAGGGCCCTCCTGAAGCTTCTGAGTTGTTTCCTTCCTGAGTCTTAACGAGCCTCCTTTTAGGACTTTGTGAGTCTTTAGGCACTACCCTGCAGGATGGAATGTTTCACCATTCTCTAGAACCTCAGTCTGAAAAACTTCCTTCCAAAATGGAACGTACCAATGGGGAAGAAGCTGCCAAATAGCAATATATAATACATAGCTTATTTACAGAGTGATTCTGTCATCTCTGTTTGAAATGTATCTCATGAGAACAGGGAATTTGCCTACTTGATCTATCTTCCTGTCTAATGCCCCTGATTCTTAGAAGATACTTAGAACATAATGGATCCTGAAATTTGGGTTAATAGGTTGGACCAGTAGATATATGAGTCATGCTTTATTTGTTTAATGTATCTCTATACTTTAGGATAGTGTATTATTATTAAAGTTAAGGTCATTAGGACAAGGATTAAATTAATTTTGATGAGTTCAGAAGTAAAAAGTATTATAGCTTTTTCTTCGTAAGTTTTGACTAGAATAATTGAGTATGGTTAATTAAGAACTCTTGGGTTCCATTGAGAGATCTTCAGTTTTATATACCATATTTTAGCAGTGATTCTGACTCTGTAGTTCCTAGCAGTGGTTAATGATGTTACTCCAGCATTGATGGTGGTGATGATGCTGGTGGTCGTGATGGGGATATGAGTGATAACCAATGAAAAGGGTTTGTTTCTTTTTGTCCTGAGTTAGTTTAAACTATTTTAAAAAAATGCTTAGCATGTGTGAATGCGTGTGTGTGTGTGTGTGTGTGTGTGTGTGTGTGTTTAGGTCAGAGAACAATTTATTTAAGTTCATTCCCTCTTTCTACCACATGGGCCTCAGAGACTGAATTTAAGCATAGAGACTACTTCCTTTATCAGTGGTGACATCTCACTGGCACTTGTGTTAAGAATTTGGTTTTCAGCAATTTCTGTGGTGCTTCCTATAACTGTAAAGCACACTTAACTACTAACTGATAAGAAAATGGAACTGAAGAGAACTACATTTCCAAAGCCGTGCTTGTGGTTGGTTGTAAAACTGTAACTAGAATATTAATTGTTGTAATGTTTAAGCCAATGCTTGTTACTGTGGCATTCTGAGAACAGAGACAGCACATATAATTTAAAGTCAGAAATTCCTCTTTCAAAATTAAAAGCACTGGTTTCTCAAAACTCTGTGTGATGTGTGTGTGTGTGTATGTAGTGTGGTGTCGTGTGTGTGTAGTGTGGTGTGGTGTGTGTGTGGTATGTATGATGTGGTGTGTGTGTATGGTTTGTGCATATGTGTGTGTGTAAGTGATGTGGGTGGTGTGGCGTGTGTACTTGTGTGGTGTGGTATGTTGTGGTGTGTGTGTTTGTGTGTGTGTGTGTTATGGGGTGCTTGGGACATTCAAAGGCTATTGAGAAACATCCTGGGCAATCAGGCAACCAAAAGGCTGGAAGAAAAATGTCAATGTCAAGAACAGAATTTGAAAGTCCATGGAAGCAGAGGAGGAGATAAGTTTGAGCAGAGCCAAGGTAAGATTATAGAAGAAATTCCATTTCAGTGAATCTAAGAAGTAGAGGAAGGTGTACACATTGTCAAAAGCGCTATGCATAAAGTTTCTATCTATACAATGTGGTAAGAGGGATAGTGGCCAACCTAATCTTAACTTCTCTCTATGTGAGACCCTGCATTTTATCCCAGATATTCTATATTGTGTACACAGATATGTACACATATCTATTGGTTTGATTGATGGTAGAGCCATAGCCCAATAAGCTGTCGGCAAGCTGAAGATACCAAAGAATAAAAAACAATTTAAAAAATTGAAAGTTAAAAATGCATCTGAGATACCCATCTACTGAAATCCATGCCTTATTTTAGTCTTGTCCACCTTAAACGTCTTCAGAACATTTAGACTAGCTTACAGCTAAACAAAATCATATAGTGCTAAACTTAAGGTAAAACAGCATCAAACAGTTATTGTAACTTACTGAATTCTGTGAGACTCATGATCCTTGTGGGCATGCTTCCAGCATGTACATGTGGTGGTTCGAATGAAAATGGCCCCCGTAGACTCATAGGGAGTGTCGTTATTGGAGATGTGTCCTTGCTAGAATAGGTATGTCCTTGTTGGAGGTGTATGTCATAGAGGGTGGGCTTTGAGGTTTCAGAAGCTCTAGCCAGGCCCAGTGTCGCCCTCTCTTCCTGCTGCCTGCTGATCCATATGTAGAACTCGCAGCTTCTTCTCAAGCACCGTGTCTGCCTGCATGCTTCCATACTTCCTTTATGACAACATACTAAACCTCTGAACTGTAAGCCAGCCCCAATTAAAGGTTTTCTTTTATAAGAGTTGCCATGGTCATGGCATCTCTTCACAGGAATAAAACCCTAACTAAGGCAGTACACAACAAGGGTACAATGGGCCTGAAGATGTCTGCACCATTGAACTGCTTGGTGTTAAGATGGCTCCCTGGTAGGCCATCAACTTTTCTCTTTTCTCGTAAGGCTGGAGAATAACTATTACAAGTCACTGGGGGCATTGGCATTGGCCGATGGCTTAGTGAGCTTGATGTTCTTTGGGAGGATATCAAGTGTTGACTGAACAGTCTGTTCTTTTCATTGCACGTTTCCCTACATCAAGCAAGGACAGCCTACATCTGCTCAAAAGTACTTACAGATCTCTCAGAGAGTGCTGAGAGCTGTTCCTTCTAATGTCTGCACACCACTATTGACGCCAGCAAATGCCTTCACGGCTTTATTTGTTGTGAAATTTCTTGTTGTCTTGGGTCTAACTCTTTCTTCTTCCTCACATTCTTAGCCACTTTCTTCCTCTGTTCAATCAGCACCTCCCTGGGAAGCTGCTCACTTTCGTGACAATGAGCTCATGAATATTCTCCTTATCAATGCGCTGTTCTGTTTCCCAAGCACTAACACGCTGCTCTTTACTATTTCAACAGCAGAAGAATCTTTGTTGAAGTCTCTGAATGTCTTCACATATGTCTTCAAAACTTACTTCCACATACCATTCATGCGTTTCTCTGTGACTTCCCATGCGGCGTGATGTTCTGCATCTCATTTCGAATGCTAAACCTTTCCAAACCTCTGAGGGTTTTGGAGAGTGATCAGCTGCCCCAAATTTCTGCACAAGCATTCAGAGTAAATAGCACATAATGGTAAATAGCTGCTTTGAGTGTAGCTATTAAACAGCTATTGCTCTTTGATCTATTGGTTGAATGAGTGATTGGAGTGAGCTGCAAACACACACATTTTACATCGGGTGTAATGCAGATAAGTTGTGAATGCCCTGAAGTATGTTTAATATCAGAAGAATCTTAAATAGGGGGTCATTTTCTCTACAATATGCTCTTGCCTGTAGAATAACACAGTTCAAAAAAAAGTCTTCTATGCTGACGTCATCCAGTTTTTCTATGTATGGTGATCAGAAACAGGAAGGGCAAGGTTGACCACATTCTTGAATGCTCTAGGATGCTCTGAGTGACAGATTAGGAAAGGCTTTAATTTGGACACTGCTGTGTTTCTGCAGAGAAGCACCGAGTGGTGCTTAATGCCTTGCATCTTGGCATTGTCTTGGACTCTTGATGAACATAAGCACGCTCTGGCACATGCTTCTAGAGCAAACTGGCTTCATCAACCCTAAATATTTGTTCTGACAAATACTTTTCTTCTACAATTATCTTATGCAGCTTTTCCTTCAAAGCATTGGCATTTTTGCTTCTGGCATGCGTTGCCTCACTATGGGTCATCACATTACTAAATTATGATGCCTTTTGAAGCACTGAAACAGACCCTGGCTTTCTGTGTTTGCAAACATGTAAGGTCAATGGCATGCTGTTTTGTGTCTCAAAATGGCTTCTTCTTCTGTCTGGACCATAAGAGAGCATGTAGCTCTGTATCTGTATTTCCATCCATATGACAAAGAGTTTTCCATACTATCAATGAGCCTAGTTCTTCACTTTATGAAGACAGTAGGTTTAACTTGTTTCACTGTGTCAATATTAAACTTACCTCATGGACAAGATGACAACTCTAGAAGACCTAACTTATGTGCCATGGCTGTGATTGCCTTACCTTCTTCACGCTTGATCGTTATCTTGAATTTCACCTTAACGAACCATTACTGCTTTCTTCTCACCTGAAGCTAGACTTTTGTCTGGCTTGAACTTGCATGGGATATTGTCATAATGACTATGAGATTACATGTGCATCTACCCTGTTGTGTCCAAAGTACACCATAGACACGATGAAATGCAAAAATACAAGCCACAGCTTCTAAAACACAGAGGTAACACAGTACTTTACACAGGACTGATTAGGGAGATGGGGCCTATTGCTGCTGTCCAACACCAAGAGACTATATTGTACCACACATCACTGGCCTGGAAATAGATGAAAATTAAAGATTTGAACTTTGATTTCTATTAGATGTGTATCATTTTCATATAATCACAAAATGAAAAAAAATCATATGTCAAAATTTTGGAAGTCACAGTCTGTTTATAGAGGTATAAAGAACATATTTATATGGATGTTAGTATATAATATTAAATATACTACTCCATAAGAGGTAAATTGAGAAAACCAATGAAAACCTCTGAACCTGATAATAAATTCACCATCAAGAATTTTGTCAAATAACCTGTGGAATTATAGTAGCATTTTTTTGTCCTGCAACAGCTTACATTCCCTGTGTCCATGAAATCTTTCTCTGCATTGCCATTCCTTTGCACAGTCCATATTAATACACACACACACACACACACTTACACACACATATATAAACACAAACACATACACACATGTGCACACACACATACACATGAACACTCATGCACGCACACGCATGCATACACATGCACACACACACAAACACACCTCTCAGTGTTTGTGGAGAGTTGGTTTCATGGCCTCTATGATTCCATTATCTACAGATGTTCAAGTCCCTTACATAAAGTGACGTATGTGGCTGGAGAAATGGCTTAGCAGTTATGAGAATGTACTTACTGCTCTTTGAGAAGACCTAAGTTCAGGCCCAGCACCCATGTTCAGTGGCTCACAATGGCCTGCAACTCTAGCTCCAGGGAAAATTAAAACTCTGGCCCCTGGGCACCTGAGCTCACATACATTTATTCCACACAAACATACACATATGCACAATTAAAATGACAAAATATTTTTAAATTGACATCATATTTGTATATAGTCTATGCATACCCTTCCATGTCCTTTACATCATCTCTAGATTATGCAGGGCATATGATGTGTAAATGTGCTATGAATCACGTTATGCTGTATTGTTTCAAGAACAACGAGAAGGAAGAAGTATTTGCTGTAGCTAAATCCTTGGAGTGTTTCAGACTTAGCCGTGCTTTACCACAAACACTTCAGCAATTATTTTCCAGGAACAGGGACATTCTTCTGCCTAACCATGACACAATTATCAAATTCATAACACTCTCCATGGATACAGTATTAGCATCTCACAGACAATGCATTTCAAATTTTATTTACTATTCCAATAGCTTCATCACAATTTCTTTCCCACACTGAAGCCAATATCACACTATATTGAATTCATGCTGCCTTAAGAATATTTAATTCAGAAACTGTCCCTGGTCGTCTTTACTTTTGTAGCATTAGCATTTTGGAGGGTAAGGCAAACTCTTTTGTAGAATGGGACCCCTTTTGTATGTGCCTGTTTTCTTGTGTGGGTGAAATCTCTCAGGATTCTCTATAAAAATGTACTATATTCTCTGCTTCAAAATGTTAGAGCATCATAACAAAATTGCACAAGTGATTGTAGCACTGATTAGCAATAATATATATATGAATATATATGAATTAATAACAGTGAATACATTATTACTAAGTGACTGAAATATTTTGTTTTTTTATTCCTTCCATCATTTCATCATTGGCATTTGCAACAACATTTTCAAACAAATTTTCGCTGATTGGAATAAGATACCCTACACTCATCTTGTACCCTTCTTTCTCTGGAATCAGCGATTTCTTCAAGCAGCCTTTCTTTTTATTGGTGAATAGTGTCTTGAAAGCATGAGCCTATAAGTTACATAAAGAACTAAAATTCAATTAGAATTAAGGATATATAATTATTATAGATTTAATGTGACTATAAATTGATCTCTTAATATCATCTTGAAATAAATAATCAGATCTTATGATCAATTGTTTGTTGACCCATACTCTATAACCTGGGCATTCTGAGTCTTTGTTCTTTGTCCTTTTAATTTGATAAGAAGAACACTGTAATTTCACTATAATATCAAATGTAGTCCTACCATAACCTTGCAATATATAAGGAATTCTAGAAATAATAAAGAAAATTAATCAAGCATGTAAGTCATTAATGTTCTAGAACAAGCTTAAGACTAAGCATATTTAGAAACATTGTATTTCTGGTACTTTTTTTCTATTAAGGTGCTGGAAGTATATAAAGGAATTCTAAATTATTTTAGTATATTTAACTTTATACATTTGAAATAGAAATTAATTTAAAGAAAATAATTTGATAAATTAAACATCTGAGAAGTACATCACGAAATGAATGTTCTCCATAAACAAAAAGCCCTTGATGTTAAAGAGTTGAATAACATGTGCGTGCTGGCTAGTTCTTATGTCAATCTGACACAGCTAGAGTTAGTCATCTGAGAGAGAACCTCAGTTGAGAAATTGCCTCTATATGCCTGGGCCGTAAGCAAAATTGTAGGGCATTTTCTTAATTAGCGATTGATGGGAAGACAGGGTGATGCTTAATGTACTCCAGGTGCTATAAGAAAGCAGGCTGAACAACTATGAGGAACCGGCTAGTAAGCAGCATCCCTCTATGGCCTCTCAATCAGTTCACGCCTTCAAGTTCCTGTGAGCTTTGAGTTCCTGCCTTGATTTCTCTCTACAGACTGTGATTTCAAAATGTGTAAGCAAAACAAACCCTTTACTCTCCAAATTGCTTATCACTACAGTGTTTTATCACAGCAGTAGAAACCTGAACTAAAGACAGACATTGGTACCTGGAGAGTGGGTTATTGCCATGGCAGACCTGGCCATGTTCATTTTTGGAGGGTTGTAAAAGGACTGAAATGTTGGCCTGGAAATGTCCCCGAGTGTTGAGAGCTCGGTGGGCTGTTCTGTGAGGAGAGCTTGGGAGACGATAATGTTGAGAGCTGTGCAGATGACAGGGGCCTGGCTTGTGAAGTTTCAGAAGGAAGCATGCCATGGTTCTGGTCAGCTAGGGCTGGAAATCAGCTGTGATTAACAAGAGACCAGCATCACTGAGGTGCAATCTTTGTTTTGCTGGGACAACTGATGCTGGTCAGCTGGAGTTGAGAAGGTGGTAATTAAGAAGAGCCCAACATCATTGGGTGAAATGTTCTGGGCAGTCTTTCAGAGTGAGCACAGAGAGCTGTGTTCCAGAGATGGCTGAGGTTATACCTTTACGCTGGCAGCTGGACTTGGAACATGTGGGAGTGCCCTAGGTGGTGCAGGTTTTGAAGGCATACACAGGGTCGTGGAGAACAGCTGAGGAGTGGTGTGTATGCCAAACAAGTCTTTTCTTCCCCAAGTTGCTTTTGGCCTTGGTGTTTGTATCATATAATAGAAACCCTAGCTAAGACAGTGTGGCTATGCCCTCTGGGAACAATCTGGGCAGACCATCACTGTACACCTGACAATTGCTATTTTGATTTCCCTTGTGAAATCAAGTAACATGTTAGAACATACAGATTTATAAACTACCATCTATGGAACTGACCCAGAAGGGGACTTAAATAAGAGTCAATCATTTTACTACTTGGAAACTTAACACAAAGAAATTCAAATACTCATTAAATATCCTTCCGTTACAATACCAAAGGGAAAAAAAAAGCTAAGATAGTTATGTTTTTGGTGGTCATACTCCGTCTTTTGCAGTATTATGTAATAAAGATTAAAACACCTGAGTGTGGTAATCCCCAGACTCTGGAGGCTGTAGCAGGAGGGTTACTCTCAGGAGTTCAAGGCCAGCCTGGATAATATATCAGACCCTCTAAAGCCAAATAGCAAAACCAAAAAAAAAAAAAGACTCTAAAAGCAACTAAGATCTACATTAATTAACTAAAAATCTTGAGGTATTCCTGATGTCTGTTGTGGTCTGAATGTGATGTGTCCTCCACAGACTCAGCTTGGGGTGGGCCTTGAGATGGGGCCTAATTGGAGGAAGTGCATCATCGGAAGGAGACCTAAGACTAGCCAGACCCAGTTCCCTGTCCCCTCTCTGCTTTCCGATTGTAAAACAGTTAGACCAGCCCTCATTTTGCTACAGCCATGCCTTGTCTGTCATGGTGGTCTATAGCCCCTTGCACTAGATACCTGAAGTGCTGTCCTTACTTTGCTTCCAGTTAGTTATTGGCCATGAGCAAAGTAACTCCTTTAATGTGTTTCTGTGTGATGCCGAATTTTATGGTAGCTCTGTCTCTAAGATTTACAAGAAGAGGGGGTGGCCAGGTAGATACCAGTTCTGCTTATTGCTTCTGCAAAGATTAAAAGAAAAAACAAACAACAAAGCCAAAAAATAAAAATTACCAAGAACCAACAACAGTGAAAAACGGTGAATTTGTTTGTTTGGCAAAGACACTGCACACAAACAGGACTTCCAGGTGGAATCATTGCCATTGTCCAGAGCAGGAGAAGTTAAGTATTGCCCAGAGGCAGTGAGTTAAATCAGCACAGGGCAAGTTCCCTCCACAGTTCACTGGAGAACGGGTTGAGAAAGTGTTTCTGTTTTTAATTGGTTCCGATTGACCTTATTAAAAGTTTAAGTGTGCTTTGTGTCTAACCTTTCCTCCTTTGACATTTCTTACCTTGTATTTTACAGTTCCTTTTGTCTTTCTTCGTCGTAATTCCCCTTTAAAGCTGTGCTCTCTTTGCTTGGGGAGCAGGAGGGCTATCTCCTGAACTTACTAAAGGGGCCAACAGCAAAATGTTCTTGAGAACTAAATTGCCTTTGTTAGCTTAGCTGCTAAGAGAATGATATGAGTCAATATTCTTTACTTCTCCAAGACCTTGGCCATGTATCCCAACAGTAATTGCTTGTAAACGTGTTTGTCTTTCAGTTGTTTCTGGTGGAGACCAAGGATGTGTCTTCTCATCATCGTTTTTCCAACATTCGCTCCAGTTTATGACACATGGTAAGAGTTCAATAAATGTTCGTTGAATAAATTAATAATTGGTAATTTAGTCGCTTATTCAAGTGTTCGTCTCTTATGCTGTACAGGATTTGAAGATGAGGGTCAAATGTCATCAACCTTTCTGTTCCTAACTGTCTTTCACAAACTACCCAGGAGATAGATACTCAAACACATTTCAGTGCATGAAAGGATTCAGAAAGAAAACGAGACTGAGTTAGGGACTCTCTACTTGCATTATTACTTGAGGGTTCAGGAAAGTGTCCTCCAAAATTGTTTTCCTTTGTCTACATCAGAGATGCAGGCAATTTCATTGTGCAGTTCTGCTTTGTCATCTGTTAATGGGGTCCCTGGGTGGAGGAAGCCCATAGTTTAGTAGGAGTTGAAGGTGAGTTCTAAATTGCATTTCCTCATTACAGAGTATGGCTCTGACTATCTGAAGGGGAAACACTGATTCAGGAGACAAACCGGAGTAGAAAAGTGTTCCTCTTGCAGTGATCCCTCTGCCAAACCTGAGATTCGCTGGGGGCAGTGTCAGCCCTAGAGCCAGAGAGGAAGTCCATATGCAGCTACTACAGAGGGATAAAGTATTATGGGTTGAAACCGAAACTCTATCACGTGCTCACTCATGTCTTGAATACTTGGTCCCCAGCTTCTAGCAATATCTTGAAGGCTGAAGGCCCAAGAACCTCCTTTGCTGGTATGGGGGTGAGGAAACAGATTTCTGAAGGCTGGGATTGAGAATTACGAGGAGGTTGGTTTGGAATCTGTTGATGAATTGGGTGAGGAGGAAGGAAAGACCAATCACGGAAGCCTTTCAGACTTGCAGGGTCATAGTTACTCTGGCAGAAACGTGACTGACTACATTATCTCCACTCAGCTGTGGTCACGTGTGCCTTTGCCATAGGCAGCTGCAATATTAGGAGGGTGCGTCTGTCTGGAGGATGGAGGTCACGAGGGTGGGCCTTTAAGGCCGATACCCAGCCCAGTTTCTAGCATGTGCACTCCGTTTTCTGACCTATACCAGGAAATAATGAGTATACCTGCTTCACGATCTGCCACTGCAGACACCGAGCCATGTTGTCCCTTCAGTGACAGGATGAAATCAACCTGAAACATGGCCAACATTCACCTGCTCCTCCTTAGGTTGCTGTTGTTGGGTGTTTGTTTGATCACAGTGACTCAAAAGAGCTCAACCAACGTAAAATAGGCCAGAGGAAGACATGGGATCCATGGGCTCTCAAATTGAAGTAGTTTTTATCCCAGTGCTGTAGAAGCTGCAGAGCCAGTAATAAATGCTGAGTGTTGTTGCACTGTGCTCAGGTGCTCTTGCCAGTTTGAGGGGCATCTGATGCAGAGCAAGTAAATTCTCTCTCTCTCTCTCTCTCTCTCTCTCTCTCTCTCTCTCTCTCTCTCTCTCACACACACACACACACACACACACACACACACACACAAAATGTTTACAGCTGGGCAAGTGACAGGAAGAAGAAAATGCCTGGCATTTGATGTATATAACAATGGGACTAACCTAGTTTGAAAGGTCACTGGCAACGTTCCCAAAGAATCTCTAAAGATAATATGTGAAGGAAAAAATAGGCCCGAGGGACAAAGCCAAGGGCCTTTTAGAAGAGAAAGCTCGTGAAAAGACCCCAAGGCGAGACAGGTTGGAGTGTTCTTGGAACAGAAAGAGAATGGTTGTGGTTGGAAGTCAGAGAGAAAGGGAAAGAATGGAACCAATTAAATTTGAATAGGAAAGCAAACACTTGGGACAAATTATTCAGTGCCTGGAGGCCAAAGAGTTTGGTTTTATTTTAATAGGAAGACATTGAATAATTTAATCCAATTTATAGGAAGGGTAGTGCCTGACTTATTAATTTTTTTTAAATGGCTATGGAAGATAGCAAATCATCCTTGACCCTCGCTGCCCCTCCGAGGCCATTGCCAAGTAGGCAACATTGTACCAATCAATGCTCCGTGCCACGACTGGAAATTAGTGAAGGATCCAATCAGCTTAATGAAGACTCGAGCAGACAAAGCTTCAAGAGCATAGGATATTTCTTTTTGCCCTTGCTCCATTCTCCCCTTGGCACAGAAGGGGAGGATGAGCCAGTTCCTGGCTGCTCCTCCAGGATGCCATATGTCTGCGCCGAGTTTAGTGAAGGCAACACAGCTGCATGTTCCCCTCTCCTTGCGAACAGTTTGTGAGATATGGAGAGAGTAAACCATCCCAGGACCCTAGTGACCAGGTCCTGGTGACCCCACAGTGTTGTGGGTACAGAGCCTCCATCAGGAGCCACATTTGTCCTAGAATATACTATGACACTTTGCCTGTTCGGCGGACTTCAGAAATACTCATTATTTCCTCATTATTCAAATGAGGCAATTAGAGTACAGAGGTTTGGCATTAGCCAAGGTCACACACTACATGCCAGAATTGGATTTAATGTTGGGTCCTTAAGAGTTTGGTTCCTTTCTATCTCTGCCAGTTCATATAAATCTTTGAAAGATTCCTTGGGTGAGGAAATTTACTTTCTTCTCTTCATTCCTCCACTTCATTTTCATAAGAGAATTAGTTGGCTTATGCTTTGACTGTTTGTGAGTAACCTCTCCATCTATATAGTTTTAGTGGCCTCCGCATGTAACTCTTTTCAAAGCTTATTTTTCTGTTTGTGTTTTTGACACCAATATTTGTTACTTCTATGTGTCATGTTAATCTTTTATTCTAGAAAAGACTCATATCCCCTCTGCCATACATGTTCATTTACATTTTACAAAGGGGAGTGGGAACACAAAGTTCCACCCCCCAGTGAAAGTATTTGCAACTGATAGCTGTGGAGATGGGGGGAATCCATTTTCTTCAGTGGAGTGACACTGGGTAAATAAACCATCTCCTAGGGTAGGCTCCATGCTTACCAAACATATTCCATGTTTTGTTTTTCTTTTGTTCTCTTTGGATTGATGTGGGATTCCTCTCTGTATGCTGTGTTTACCATTAATGAATAAAGAAACTTCCTTGGCCTGTTGATAGAGCAGAACTTAGATAGGCAAGGAAAGCTAAACAGAATGTTGGGAGAAGGACTATCAACTCACTGTTTAGATACATTTCTTTTATACCTAATCTCTCCAAAACTTCCATTATGAAGTGTTGGATTTTGCTAAAGACTTTTTCGCCATCTAATGAGGTAATAATGTGTTTTTTCTTTTAGTTTGTTTATATGGTGAATTATATTGTCTGATTTTTGTATGTTGAATGATCCCTGTATCTCTGGGATGGTGCCTACTTGATCATGGTGACTTTTTTAAAAAAATGTGTTCTTAGATTCAGTTTGTGATTATTTTATTGAGTATTTTTGCTTCTATGTACATGAGGGAAATTGGCCTATAATTCTTTTTCTTTGTTGAATCTTTGAATAGTTTGGTTATCAGGGTGACTATTACCTCATAAAATTTGACAATATTCTTTTTGTTTCTATTTTGTGGATTAATTTGAGGAGTATTGGTATTAGCTCTTCTTTAAAAAATCTGTCCAGGTGGATCAAAAACCTCAACACAAAACTAGATACACAGAATCCTATAGAAGAGAAAATGGGAAGTAGTCTTGACCACATTGGCACTGGAGACAAGTTCCTGAAGAAAACACCAATATCACAGGCACTAAGATCAACAAGCAATAGGTGGGACCACATGAAAATGAGAAACTTCTACAAGGCAAAGGACACCATCAATAGGATAAAATAGCAGAAGGGGAAAAGATTTTCACCAACTCCACATTTTGCAGAAGATTAATATCCAAAATATATAAAGAATTAAAGAAACTAGACATCAACAAACCAAACAATCCAATTAAAATATGGGGTACAGAACTGAACAGAATTCTCAGCAGAGGAATCTCAAATGGCCAAGAAACACTTAAAGAAAATTCCAGCATCACTAATCATTAGGGAAATGCAAATAAAAACTACTCTGAGATTCCATCTAACATCTGTCAAAATGGCTAATATCAAAACCACTAATGACAGATTATGCTGGAGAGGATGTGGAGCAAGGGGAACACTCCTTCACTGCTAGTGGGAATGCAAACTAGTACAGTCACTTTGGAAATTAATACAGCAGTTTTTCAGAAAAGTGAGAATCAATCTGCCTCAAGACCCAGCTATACCACACTTGGAGATATGCCCATGGGGCACTTTACCACGTCACAAGGACATTTGCTCAACCATGTTTGTTACAGCTTTATTCATAATAACTAGAACTTAGAAACAACCTAGATGTCCCTCAGCCAAAGAATGAATAAAGAAAATGTGGTACATTTACACAATGGAGTATTATTTAGTATTATTATATATGTTACAAACAATGACATCATGAAATTTGCAGGCAAATGTATGGAATTAGAAATAATCATCCTGAGTGAAGTAACCCAGATCCAAAAA
Organism: Dicrostonyx torquatus; assembly: GCA_028555095.1. NCBI lineage: Eukaryota > Metazoa > Chordata > Mammalia > Rodentia > Cricetidae > Dicrostonyx > Dicrostonyx torquatus. The sequence continues at coordinate 6,830,491 of JAQHUG010000072.1, forward strand.
GACAAACATGAAAACCCACAGTTAAGCACTATGTGGAACTATGGGAACCCCACATAAGTGGGGGAAGGATTGTAGGAGTCAAAGGGGTCAAGGAAACTGAACACAACCCACAGAACCAACTAAGCAGGGCTCACAGAGATTGAAATGACAAACAAGGACCCTGTATGGGGCTGAGCCAAGTCCTCTGCATATACCTTGTATACAGGGGGCTGTCTCTGACTCTTTCACCTGAGCTTGGGACCCTTTTTCCTCCTTCTGGGTTGCTTTGTATAGCCTTAATATGAGGGTTTGTGTCCAGTCTTGTTTTAACTTGTTAGGCCATGTTCAATGACGATCTCTGGGAGGACTGCTCTTTTTTTTTTTTTTAAGGGTAAAAGGAGGAGTGGGTGGATCTGGGGAAGAAGGAAAGTAGGGGCAGGTACTAAGAGGAGTGGAGGGAGGGGAAACTGTGGTCAGGATGTAATGTATAAGAAAAGAATAAAAGTTAAAAATACAAATAAAATAAAATAGAACACAAAGCTAATATCTATTGTCTGGGACTCCATTCATTTCCAGTTTGTCATAGATCTGCTACATTCTCAATCTCAGTAAAGTTATCCCAGGTATTTGTAATGCCGTTAGGTCTTTTGCCACAGTGTACTTTCAGTCTTTGGATCCTCAAGCACCTACTGATTTAAAATTTTGCATGTATCAAAGTTTGCCTTTATGTTGTAAAGTTCAATTTGTTTCAACAAATACAGAGTGTCATGTACCTACCTTTATAGTGTCACACACTAGTGCCACCATCTAAAAATGCTGTTTCCTCTACTTTGCACTCTCTTCTAAGCCCATAACAATAACTCATATTGTTGTAATTAGGGGAGAGAGGTGTGCGGGTTGTGTTCCCCAGCCGCCTGGCTCCCTAGCCCCCAGCCTCTGGCCCACTCAGCAGCTGGTTGCTTGCACCCGAAATAACCACGTGAGGACGGTATTCATTTAAACTCTGCCTGACTTATTATCACTAGCCTTTTCCTGGCTAGCCCTCACCTCATAAACTAACCCATTATAAAAGTCTGTATGTCACCACGAGGTAGGTGACTTACCGGACGGAACTAAGGTACCTCCATCTCCGACGGGAGCCTCATGGCATCTGGCTCACTTCTTTTCTTCTCCTCCCAGAACTTCCGTTCTGTCTACTCCGCCCACCTAAGGGCTGACCTAACTATAAGCCAGGCAGCTCTTTATTCAACCAATAAGAGTATTACAAAATACAGGAGAACACTCCCACATCATCATATAGTTACTGTATGAATATTTTTAAAAAATTTTCTATGAATATTTTTTTAAAATTTTCTAATGTGTCCCGTGTGCAGGATCATACTCATGGAGTTCGGCAGGTTGTACAGTTTCATTAGCAATGTAATTGAGGTTTAGCAATGCCTTTGTGTGGCGTTGATAACTCTTGCCTTTATCACTGAATACTATTCCATGATGTGGATTTGCTGTGGTTTTACTCACTTTTGGGAGGCATCTTGGCTGCCTTTATGAGGGTGTGTGGGTATCCAATTTTGCCAGCACCATGTCATGGAAAACGTATAGTAAGGCCTTATTTTTCCTTTAATATAACAGTTCATCTGTGGTCTTTAAAAGTGAGTTAAAGCTATTTGCATTTGAGGCCATTGTTGATAATGGTTTTCCATTTTTATGCTTTTATTGGTTGTTGTTCTGATTAGCTAGATTGTTGGTAGCACTCCCCTGTTAGTATTAGGGTTTTGCTGGTTTTCTGTGTTGGGCATTATGAATTCCTTCCTGGCATTCCTATGCTTCATAATTCTTCTGAATTGTATCCTTTCTTGCGTTTTAATGGATGAAACTGTCTTTGTTCTCTGATGACTTATAATGTTGAACATATTTTCATATATTCATTATCCATCTATATACCCTCCTCTGTAATTGAATGTTTATATCTATTGCCCACTTGTGAAATGAGGTAGATTGGTTATTGTTATTGAGTTTTATGAATTCTATGCATTTTAAGATAAGAGCACTTAAGATAAATATTTCACATTTTCTTCCTGTTTGTCTTGTCTATTCAGTAACAAAACATTTCTTAAGGTGTATCTCAAATTCATTAATATTTCTTGCATAGATGACACTTTTGTTATAACATTTAAAAATTCATCAACACTGAGGTCTTTGTTGATAGTCTATGTCTTTTGGCAGCATTATCACCCCAAGTGACGTTTCTTCATTCAAACTACACACACACACACACACATACACACACACACACATATATGTAGGTATACACATATAGTTATATATTAAATATGCATCTTAAGTAAGTATAACAAAATTCATCAACAAATTCAAGTCATGAAGATATTTCTTCAATTTTCTTTCAAAATGTTGCTAATTATATTTGGATGTATTATCCATTTTAGTTGATTTTCTTTTCCCAATTGAATTGCCTTATGGTTTTTGTCTTTCTTTCCTTTTTCTTTCTTTATTTTGAGAAAAATAAGTTGACAGTATTTGTTTGAATATATTTCTATGACCTGTTCTCTTGATCTGTGTCTTAGTTCACCCACTCTGTATGAACAGATTGATGGTGGTACATGATTCCAAACCCAGAACTTAGAATGCTAAGGCAGGAGAAGTATGAATTCAAGGCCAATCTGGGATATTTAGGAAGACTCTTTTCCACAGAGCAAAATAAAATAGAACAAACAACAAAATGTATAGCAAATCTTAAGTGGGGTCATGTGAATATTTTGATTTATTTCTTTTTTAGGATGGTTTTTCTGTCCCATCTATTTCCTTCCCACATCAACTTTAGACTAGGTTGCTGGAATGCGAGTGGGATTGTCTTAGCTTTAAAGATAAAACTGGGAATATCTGACCTCTTGGCAATGCTGGCTCTTCTAGGACAAGAGTATGGACTATTTCTGTATGTATGTATGTATGTATGTATGTATGTAACACACACATACATATATTAACTCCCCTTATCAGGGTATTACAGTATTCTAAATGTATATATTTTTTTGTGTCTAACTATTGTTTTCACATGCTATAGCAGATAACTATTTTAAAATTTGAAATTCAAACTGTTTATTGATGTGTAGAAAAACAATATACTTTTAAATAGTAATTTTGAATCTTAAAATAATTTAGTATAAGATATATATATATATATATATATGAATCTTAATATATCTTCTATGATTAATGAGTTATTTAAATGTATGTCTTCACTTTTTACATATTTGGGGATTTTTTTAGTTGTCTTTCTGTCAGGCATTTCAAGTTTAATTCCATTGTGGTTTGAAGAAATAGTATTTATAATTTATATTATTTTCCAATGTGTGATTTATATCTCATAATGAAGTTCATCTTGGTGAGTGTTCTAAGTCTTAGAAGAAAGTATATTCTGATTTTACTGAGTGAAATAGTCTATAAATATCAATGAAGTTGATTGATGAAGACTGATAGGTGGTTTGTAATTTTTACTGATTTTCTGTCTTCTTGACTTGTTACTAAGACTGGTAATAAAGTCTTTAACTTGAACGATGAATTTGGCTATTTGTGCTCTTTATCCTGTCAGGTTTTGCTCATGTATTTAATGCTCTGTTGTTAGATGCACACACATTCAGGGTTGCTATGTCTCAAAATTTGGCAGCACCGTTTCCAGCCCTGCTTGTTTTCCTTGCTTTGAAGTTAGGTTTGTCTGAAATTGACAGTCACTGCCGTTTCTTTTGATCTGTGTGAATGTAGTATCTCCTTCTCCACCCCCGTACTTTTAATGTATCAGACTTCTCAATATGGATGCTCAGTTTCCTTGAAACTTCATTGTAAAGACTATCCTTTCTGATTGTGGAGTTTTGGCCCCCTTTTCAAAGGTCAATTGACTTCACATGCATGAGTTTGTTCTGTATTTTCTCTTATCTATGATAGAAACATATGGATCTTCTCTCATATGTATGTATGCTTGACAGTGTCAAGTAGTGGGATACTTCCACCTTTGTTCTTTTAACTCATAATTTCTTTGACTCATCGCATTTCTCTATGGTTGCATGTGAATTACACAGTTAGTTTTTATATTTCCATGATAACTGGCAAAGGATTGTTAGAATTTATGGAATGCTTCAGGTACTATGGACAGCTTAAAATTGATTGTTCTAATCCAGGACAGTAGAACATTTTTGTATTGCAGTTTGTTTTCTTCAAGTTAATTCATTGATGTTTTATTTTCATTAAAAAGGTCTTTCGCTTTATTGGTTAAATGTAGCCATTGTAAATGGTATTGTCCCCTTGATTT
>JAQHUG010000072.1:6851374-6867940 GCA_028555095.1 Dicrostonyx torquatus
ATCAGTGTTTTTGATCTTGGCCATTCTTACAGGTATAAGATGGAATCTCAGAGTTGTTTTGATTTGCATTTCTCTGATGACTAAGGATGTTGAACATTTTCTTAAATATCTTTCAAACCATTTACAGAATAGCTTCAGTGAAGTGTGATGGGAGTTGCATTTATTGTCTCTGGTCTCTTTAATTGGCCAGCATAAGTACAGCAGAGGGAAGGAATATATTTATAAAGAGAATCAGATTAAAACTCAAAGTCCAGATGTTTTTTTTTTCTTCTTCAGGGGTGGACGGGAGGATTGGGGATAGAACATCATACTTAAGCCTCTGCCAAATGAACTACAGTCACCCTCTGCTTTAATCATAAATAAACAGAAGAACAAATCAATTCAATGGTTGCAAATAAGTCTTAAAGGAAAGAAAGGGGGTAACTTAAAAAATGGGAGGCAGAGGCAGAGGCAGGCAGATCTTTGTGAGTTCGAGGCCAGCCTGGTCTACACAGAGAGTTCCAGGATAGCCAGTACTAGATAGAGAGACCCTGTCTAAAAACAAAACAAAACAACAACAACAAAAAGAAATGGTTGAATTCATTGATGAAATCTAGAGACTTAGTCCTAACTGCAAATCATTTTATGGTGTGCCAATGAAGCATAGGCTATTTTTACACTTATCTCTCTGAGTTGTTGAAGCATAGGGGTTCTAATATTCTGCCCTTTTTACCTTCTTGAAATGTGATTTTGCTGTCAGTTGTCAGGACACAATTTGCTTCAGGGGCAGGGGGCAGATGTGAAGGGTACGGGGAAATGAATGGGATCAAGATACATGATGTAAAAGATTCATAGACTAAGTTTTAAAAAGCAGTATTTGTTTGTTTTGTTCATTCACATGATCATAATTGAAGCGTTTGCATGTGCTCCTTCATTAAACCAGAAAAATCAGCCCCCAACTCTTTCTCTTTCTTTCTGTACTGTTCTGTTTCTGTTTGTGTTTATACCTTCCTAACTTGATCCTGAAGAATTTCCCAAACCTTTATATATTGAGGTGGGCATAAATGCTAGCTTGAGGCTTTTTCAGAAGTTGTAAAAAGTTGATGGGTTCTTTATTGGTTGGCTCAAGAATGAAGTTGTGGAGGTTTTCATATCAGAACAGCTGCACTTAAATCTTTCATCCCCAAACTCCCCATTTTATTCCAAGTTGGAGAATAATTAGAAAACCAACTTCCTGAGAAGATGCAGTTGCTTAGAGCATACAGTGTACATTGTTGACCCCTGAACATTCTTCCTTACGTAGTAGCAGTCAGACAACCTGTCAGGCTCTGCCTGCCTGTTTCTGTTCGGCATCTACATCTTCTCTCTTTCGATTATGAGATGCTGCTCTCATTGCCATGAGAACAACTTCTTTCCATACTTATAGAACCAGAGACAACATGGGAAACCTTCATTATATACACAGCTCTGTAAAACTGTAAACTAAATGCCTTTTCCTGGATAGAATTTACATAGCTACCACAGTACATTGTATCTCTGAGATGAACATTATCGGTTCCTTTTGGTTGTTACTTTGTGATTCTTATGACAAAATGAGATTTTTAAAAAGCCCAAGTGAGAAATTCATTGTTTCTCTTAACAAAATGCCAAATGCACCTGTCAAATTCCTTAAGAACTGTAAATGGCTTTTATTAGCGATGTTTAAATCTCAGATGTAATTACATTAAGTCATTTTGTTTTCAGGGGAGTTTGAATAATTAAAAGGCACCTGCTGATTTACTCTGATAGTGTAACAAATATGTTTTAATAATACACAAGCAGAAGAAACTGAAAAATGAAGAATTTAGGTAAAATGGATCATTTTTAGAGTAACTGATTACTGGATTTTCAAATTTCCAGCTTATCGTTGGGCTTGTACCAAGACATGCTACTTATTAGTTACAGATGGATGACATTAGCAAGAAATCAGCTGTGCTGTTCTGTTCCTTATGCATCTCCATGACAAATGTTTCCCCTCTTTCCCTTTGATATACCTCTCCACTGTCCACATGGGAGACATGAAGTCCAGTTCATTTTGAATTGCCTATGGAATTGTGGTGAGGGCCAGTGTGGACAGATAAAATTCACAGACAATCTTCAGCCACTTCGGCTTTCAGCTCCCCTATCTCCCATACCTCCAAACAATTTCAGAGTCACAGATACAGAAAAACATACCAAGTGGGGTTCCTCACCCTTCCTTTCTTTGGTAGGAGGATAACCTAAACAGTCGAAAGAAAACACAGGCACAAGGGGAGGGAAAAATCACCGGCTTTAACTCCTCAACATTCGTTAAGCATGGCTATGTTGGTCTCTGTTCCTTGATGATCCACTCTCATGAGCACCAACGGGCTGTAACCTCTAGAACCTGTTTCCTGGTGAGGAGAAACCTTGTCCATGGTGAATATTTGTCAGACCAAGATTGAGGGCTCAACTGCGCATGTCTGCGGTTTTAGCAGCGTCAACATGTGTTTGGGGGTTGATTGTCTTTACCAGTGAGCCACACCTTTCTATGGACCGAAGAGTGTTTTCCACCACGTTCTGTGGTACAGTTGAGATGGGCGTGTGTGTGTGTGTGTGTGTGTGTGTGTGTGTGTGTGTGTGTGTTCTGCCTTGGTTTACCAGCTGAATATAAGACCAGATACCTAGGAAGTTTCTACCTAGTCACACAATTTGATAAGACAAGCCTTTGTCTCTCTTTGGGGCTGTAATTGTGACAAGAATGTACCTTCTAGTTTCTCAGCAGTGATCAATTATTTTGGTGGATAACTAAAAATAAATTACTCTAAAAAACTTCTGATGTAATTCCAGCTGGAAACTGGTTGGTGAATTGTCTTCTAAAGTGGGACCATCCTGTAAACTGGCGTTGTTTCTTTCTTTGGAATAGCAAACGTATGGTTAAAACTTAGAATCCCTGCTTGTTTATTTTCAAACAATTTGTCAGTTAATTTGTTCTGTATTCCTTTATTATAAAGATGTCATTCTAATTTCTCTGGTGTTAGGGGAAAAGTAAGTCTGGAGCATCTAAGATTTTCATCTTCAGTATCTAAACACCAGGAGGTGCTGTAAGATAACATTAAGTAACGCATCCAACCCAGAGTTATACATCACAGTCATGTAAAGATTGGTGGCAGATTTTCTCTCGTGGGCCTGGGTGTTCAGGTTTTAATCCATACATCGTAGAAGGTCATGTTTGGGTCTGAAGAACACCCACGGAGAGGGGTTAGGGAGCTTTGCAGGGAGGTCCTATCTACAGGCTTACACAGACACTGTTAGATGGTAGATAGTGGAGGGTGCTCTGGTTCTCTGTGCTTGGATGACAATCTAAAAAGCACTGGGAAAGTCAGCTGATACTGCAATGGGAAGTTCCTTTAACTGGTGAATTTGCTTTGTGTCTGAGTGACACTTTTTTCCAATGCAGATAAGAGTCCCAAGACTTTTTTAGGTATATAGTGACAGGATATTTGTGTTTCTGTGGTTCTTCTTTTTTTTAAGAAAAAAAGTTTTTTTTTATTTCTATTTTTATTTATGAGTACATATGTATGTTCGTGGATGGGTCTATGCATGTGAGTGCAGTACCCTCAGAGACCAGACGGTGGCGACAGGTTCACTGGCGCTAGAGTTACAGGCTGTTGTGAAGTTAACATGGAATCTTAAGCCCAAATTCTCTGCATGAACGTTATGTGCTCTTAACTGCTCACCCATCTCTGTGGATGGTATTTGTGTTTTCAAGTCAGCCAATAGTATGTCTTCTAGGAAGAAGCATACTAATAAGTAAATAAAAAAGTCAATCTTGTTGAAGAATAATTTATACAAAACTAACAAATATGAAATATAAAATTTTCTGAGTTTTGACATAACATTTCTATCACCTCCCACCTCAAATATAACTTCCTGCTCCCTTTCTGCTAATAGACCAAACCTTACTTGAATTTTGTATTCATCTGTTTTAATGAATGAAATTTGTTCTGTGATATTATGTGTATAAATGCATTTTGCTTTTTCTCTCTCTCCAACATCTTTTAACCCCCTCCCACCCCACCAACCCCTACAGATCCATTTCCCATGTTTTTTGTCTTTTTGTTTTGCTTTCTGATCCACTAAGTTTAACTGATTGACAGTGTATGAAACTAGACAGTAGAACCTGGTGGATTTATCAGGGAAGAATCCTCTCCCCTAGAATCTATGAGCAGCCAGTAGCTCAGCGGGGATGGCCGAGGCCCTGTGAGCTTTTCCCCACCCATGGCAGGCTGCTGACAGGTCCAGGCTGTACTGCACCCAGCACAGGCTGTCGTTCATGACTGTGGTGTTTGTGTTATTTCCAGAAGACCACATTTTACCGCCCTTCTTCCCGTCTTCCAGTTCTGGCATTCTGTTGTGATCTACTTTTATTTATCCAACATGGTTTTAAGAGTCACCTTTTTTGGACAGACTGGTAGTGTTTTCCTTTTCCTTGTAGAGTGGTTCTGCATTTTTGGATGTATCAAAACTGGTTATACATTCTCAGTGTGATGAACACTGGGTTTCGGTGTAATCTAAATCAAGCTGCATTAAAGATTTATGTGAGAACTCTTGCTTTGATATCTTGTTTCTCCTTTTCTTCTGCATAGGTACCTGGACGTAGAGCGACTAGAAATGTGGTCTTGTTTCTAACTTAAAAACTTATTGAAAACTTTTTGAAAATGGCTATAAAATGTCAAATTTGTGCCCTTAAGATGGGAAAATTCCAAGCCTTTCGCCAGCATTTGGGATGACTCCTTTTAGTTTGAGCTCTTCCTTTTCCTAAAGGCAACTATCCATTTTCACACCCTGGTTTGACAGTTATAAATCTTCTTTGGAGAAGTTTTAGTTTAAAAAGATTGCCAAGTTTTAATTGGGTAGGTTGCTTGCTTTTTTATTGAGTATTAAATATTATATATGTATTTATATAAAATACGTATATGTATAAATATAAGTATAAATATATTTATAAATATATGCACAAGTAATTTTTCACACATACATATATGTATATGGATTGATAATATTTTCTCTTTTCTGTATTTTGTCTTGTCAGTCATTTTGACAAAGAGCAGAAAATTTTAGATTTGATGTCTTACCTTTTTTTTTTAATGCCTCATGTCTTGTGTGTTGTTGCCTGGAAACTTTTGATACATGATCACAGAGGTCATTTCTGAATTTAATTCTAGAAGTTTTCAAGTTCTAGGTTTTTCTTCGGGCCTATGACTTTTCATGTTTATTTTATAAACATGGAGTTTGAGTGCACCAAGGTAGGCAAGGCAGGCTGACGACAGTGGGAACATGGAGACATACCTCCTCACCTCATTAGCTGTTTGGGAGGAGAAAGGCTATACCAGAACTGGAGCCGTATAACTTTCTCCTGGCTACTTGCCAGAAGGTCCCCCAATAGAAGTACCAGCTGGGCACCAAATGTTCAGATACAGTAGGCTGCAGGGGACATTTCACCTCATTTTACAGCTTCTCAGGTTGGGCACACGTGGACCAGGGCTCTGATGGTAGCATTATCCCTTACCTGTAAGTGAAAACCAGGGTAGGTGACTATTTGACTTAGTTCTTTCTTTCCAAAATTATTTTGATTATCTGGTGTCTTTGCATTTACATATGAACTTTAGAAATATATGGTTGATTTCTTTTTCTTATTCTTAAATTTTGACACGACTTGGTTTTGGTACTCTCTTTTTCACTGTGTGTGCGATTTCTGATAACAGCATTATCTCCCATTCCTCAGACTGGTGACTCATAGTCTCTTTTTCCTGGCAACCATGACTGGACTTCTAACTCTGCAGATTTATCTCACAAACCATCTTTGGTTTCACTGACTCCAGTATGTACTTGCCTCCTACCTCACCACATTGCTAATTACAAGAAATCTGCTGTGTTGAGCTTGGTTCCTTTCCTATAAGCAGTGAGCTATTTCCTTCTGGCTGCCTGAAGGTTTTTTTCTGTTTACTATTGGTTTGGAGTGTTGTGACTATAATTTACCTTTGGGTGGTTCTTCTCAAATTTCTTATTTTCCTTTTTTTGTTGAGCTCTTATTATCATAAGTTTCGTTCATTATCTTCAGAAAAATTTCAGCCACCATATTTTGTGGTACATGACTCATTCATTACCACTGGGGTTGTGCTTTGAATGATTTCCTTCTTATTTTGGGTAGTTTCTACCATGATGTAATCACATTCATGAATCCTTTCTGCAGAACTATCTAGTTTGCTGTGTGTCCCCTCAAGGTATTATTTTTACATACCATTTTCATCTACAAGTTTTGTTTGAGTTATTTATAGCTATTTCATGTCTATGGTTGACTTCCACATGTGTGGAATATAGTTTTCTATGTTCTTGCCGCTTAGTTCTAACACTGGGGCCAGATCAGAATGATTTTGATCGATTTTTCTTATTATCTTAGTTTATATTTTTTGCTAATAGTTGATGGGCTGCTAGATACTGGCTTTATATTGCTGAGTGCCAGATATTTTCCTGTTTTTCTAACTCATCTTGGCTATTGTTGCAGAACACAGTTAAGCTAGATGGAAATGATCTGATCTTTTCCCATCCTACAGGTAAGAATCATAATGTAGGACCAGCTCAGCATTTAGTCTACAGCTAATTATTTCTCAACACTAAGACAAAAATAGTCTGTGGGCTTTCAAGCCCAGCTATGGGTACGGACTGCTGCTTCTGTGAGATTGTTGCCTTCCTTGCCTGGCATTCGTTAGCTTGAAAAACCATTGTCACATGTATTTTGTGTCTTTTATTACTTTGTTGTTGGTATTTCCGGTTGGATTTTAAATTTAGCGCCTTCTTCATAGTAGAGTCCCTTCCATGAACTCACCTGAAGGAACTGTTGAGCCAGTCACCAGCAGCTCTTTGCTAAGGAAGCAGCAGGTTTGGACTGAGACTTGCCCACCATTTCTACTGGAAGTGGGTGAATTCCTTCTTTGTTGCTTGCAGAAGAATGTGTAGATTTCAACCTTTCATTTTTCCTTTGGAGTGCAAAGAAAATTGTTTGCACTATCCCTAAGGCCTTTTGCCTCTGAATTGAATTTGAACATTGGGGTATAGATTTTAATTTGTTTCTGAGACATTTGATTGGAAGTATTTATGAGAATTATAATATGGGATTCCTTTTTTTTTTTTTGGTCAGTTCTAGAGGTACCATGGTTTACATTATTATATACTTTTCCTCTTTCAAAATCAATAATTTTGCAAACCATCTAATCTCTTTTTCTCATTAGTTTCCAGAATTAAAACTCAAATGAATTTACAGTACAAGAATATCTTAAGTCTAACAGCTCAGTTCTGACAAACTTTAATTTTATTTAAAGATACTGGCTCAAGATAAGATCTCAAATGATATAAAATTCTTACATTTTCGGTATGTGTAGCCTCTGGAACATGCACAGGAGAGCATCACACCCATGCCTTCTTACTTGATTTTCTTGTCAACATGTCTGGAATAGTTTTCCTTGTCACCTTCTGTAGCTATTATTATTGCTGCAGAACGTTTCTCCTATGTCATGTGTTATCATGCATGCAATCAGTTTCCTATCAAAGTCTGACACAGAGCCCCTGTCCATTTACTAAGATCAATCTCAACTACCCTTTTTGTGTTTGTGTGTTTTATTTGCCCGATTGGCACAGAAATGGCAATTTGTGATTATGACAGAGTACGTGCTTTGTAAGGTCCTCAGGAGCAGACTGCCACAGCTTATGTTGGCAGAGTAGAACTTGGATCCAAGCCAGCAGGTCTCTTCTGCTTTGCAGCATTGTTTAGAGAACCCCTTGCCCCCGTCCCCCCACCCAGTGCCAGCATCCTTTCTGGAAAATGCTTTAGAATGTCTCAATTCAAGCCAGGCTGTGGGAATTTGTTACTCTGGCATAAGCGAGTACCACAAAAAAGTTCTGGTCTAGTGACTGTGCATCATAAAATTTTTGGATTCGTGCTTATGCATATTTGTAAGCTTCAGGCTGGAATAAACATTTGTTCTAAGAAAACAGGCACAATGTTGGCAAATACAAGGCTGAGAATTACCAGGACATTTCTACTATTTTGTGAGGGGCTTCAAGAAAGAGCCTTTTGGAAACAAAGAAAATTAAAAGGAGAGAAAGATAATCTGAACACAAATGGGCACACTTTATTTTCCTTAAGTGATCAAGTGATTCTTAATACAGTATCAGATTAAATGTCATGATAGCCATGATGGAAATATGGGCTGTTTTCCTCCAGGGGAAAAGAAGAGACAGCTAGTAATTGTGTAGATTCTTAAGAATGGTACTTAGCTCATGCCATTCTCAAAACTGTTTCAATGTGCGGAGGCAGAATAGTGAGGGTAGGAGGGCAGTCATAAATTCCCATGGTGAGCTGCCTCAAGGAGAAGCAAAGGGAGATACAAGGAGGAGTTGGCATGATTCCACCTGATTTTCAGCTTCTCTGTATGCTCTTTGAGAATCCAAATCAAGAGTAGGAGGCCGTGCTTCTCCCATAAGTGGAATAAGACTGAACAAAGAAGGAACTGGAGCTTTGGGAAGAAAGACTGGGAGCCTTGAGACTATTTGCCTTCTGCATGGGTTGCTTTTTGTCCTTGTGATAGAACTCTACACCCAAAAGTAACTTAGACTTCATCTTAGTGTACAGTTTGGGAGCGCTAGATGTCCACTCTGGCAGGGACGGTATGGACCCAGGAGCAGAAAACACATCTCATTTCAACTGCACTCCAGAGGTAGAGCGAGAAAGCCTGCCTCCAGGGACAGTCCTCTTCTAGCAAGATTGCATCTTGTTGCTATATAACCTCCCCATACGGCACCCCAACTGGGGACTACATGCCTATGGGGGACGCATTCTCATTGAAACCACCACAGCTTATCATGGCAGATGGAATGGAAGCTAGATTCTAGGAGTGGAGAGTCTAGGGATGGGGCTGGGATGTTTGGAGGGTTCAGCTTTAAGCAACTGATAACGGCTATCTGGTTTCCCTATTTGGAGTTGTTATGAACCACAAGAACATTTCTGTAGTCAGCCTTGTTATCTCTGAAGTGGTAAATTGTTTATCAATAAGGTGTCAAGCCTATGATGAATTTTCTCATAAGAAATCAACATGCCTGGGTGGCTTTTTCTCTTTCTGCGTATCATTTTTCCTTTTGCATATGTGGGACTTATATGTGAGATGGGCAGGCTCCCTTACATGTGGCAAGTGACTTGTACATGTTGTCCCGAAGCCATAAAGAGCATGTTGGAGGTTTTAGAGATAACTTTGTCCACAGGAAAGACTGAGAAATGGCGCATAAAAGTGCAGCTTGTATCAGAAAAGAGAGTTTTCCATGTCAGCATGAGGTAGAATGCCTTTCGCTGGCAGAAAGATTTTCCTAAGCAGTCATTGTTAATCCTTCCCCACAGTCAATTTGAGTTGGTTTTTCTGTTGAATTTGTTGATGAAAAATCAACATAAGAAGGTTAAAGAAAGATTTCATTTTCCTTTTAGTAAAATTTAAATAATCCAACCCCATGTATAGGAATATGACTTAAAATAGCTGTTTTGTAATGAGAAACTTCAATTATCTATTCCTTTGAGCCCTGTCCTCCCCATTAAAATTTGATATTAAAAAGTCTTAACTATCTAAGGAACTTTTCTTTTTTTTTTTTCCATTTTCCTGAGAGCAAACTGTCTCATCATTTGCTTTTTTTAAAAAATAAAGAACACTCTAAGAGAGCCACTATGATTCTAATTTAAGTAATCTTGCTTTGATGCAACTTAAATATCTACTATTTTATTATTCAGAAAAGTAGGACAGTGTGTCCAGGGTTCACATACTCACTGGAAAGGAAGCTGATAATATAAGACTATTTGAGTAGCTGGAACATTTTCCTCTTTTTAAATGGTAACCAATCCTTATGGAACTCAACAGGAAGGGAGGCGTGTGTGTCACAGTTAAAAGGATGGATCCTGAAGCGAGATGCCTAGATTTGAAGGCAAATTTTACTGGTTGTCAGCTGGATAGAAGTAGACAAGTTTTCTTATCTCTCTATATATGGTGACCACATATGGACAATGACAGCAAGCAGCTCATTGTGTAAGTTGCTCATCCTGTCTCTGATTGAAATGAGACCAAAGGAGTTGATGCAGACAGAGTATTGAGAAAGATGCCTGGGATACCGCTATTATTTAACACTGGAAAAGTGATTGAATTCATGTATTTATCATTGAAAGGAACCTTGAGAAGCAACTTGACTATAAAACACTGACTAAAGTCTTCTTTACTCAGTACAATGAAGAGCAAATTCATGTCTTCTTTGGTGTTACCTGTATTGTCACAATTGTAGGATGCCACTTCATGAAAACATTTTCCATTAGGCAAATTTAAAAGTCATAACTAAAAAGTACTATTTAAAAACACATGCACATAAGCATTTCTGAGTTCAGGCTGCTCTGTCATAATACAATTAATGGGTGGCTTATAAAAATGATTTCTCAATCTTGGGGTCTGGGAAGTACAGCAAGGCACTGGTTGTAGATGTCATGATTGGTGATAGCACTAATTCCTGGTTTGCTGCATTCTCATCTATCCTCATATGACAAGGAGGAAAGAGGAGTTAGGAGAGGTGGACAGATGGATGGAAACTGTTGATTGTCTGGTCTAGGAATCAAATCCAGGACCTCACACAATTTGGAAAATGATCATCACCCCCAGTCACATGTTTACATTACTTTACAGGGTAGCTTTGTTCTGCAAAGTCTGGAGTGATCTCATAACCAAGAACTCTTGGTATACACCAAGCAGCCAATCCCCCCTCTTAGAATGTAAGCAAGATTTGAGAGTAGATTTCTAATCAACAAGATAGGGCACTGGTGATGGGATGTTTGTGATTACATGGATGCCATTACATTACATATAACTGTTATTCTTATTGCACACAAAGACTCACTCTCTGCCTTGTTCAGTTCACAGAAGCAAGCTGTTATGTAGAAAGAAGTGTCACACAAACTTAGATTCCCTGGTCTGTCTGGCAAATAACAAGCTAAGTAATGCTAACCATCAAATGAAGAAAAAGTGGGGTCTTCTCTTACACTTCACATGAGATTACAGGGCTTGTATTTGGATTGTGGTCTTGTAATATACTTGGCCAAGCTATGTTTCAGTTCTGACATTATGAAATAGTAAGTTTGTTTTCAGGGTGCTAAGTTTATGGCAATAGATGTTGTATCTGTCAGCCCTCTTTCAAGTAATAACAGAATACCTAAGGCTAAATGCCTTACAAAGAAAAAAAAGGAATGTACTTACTTTTTCACAATTCTGAAAGTTCAAGGACGTTGCCCCAGCATCAACTTTGCTTTGGTGAGTGTCCTTCCCACCTTTTTAGCACAGCTCCATTGGGGACTAACCTTCTAACATATATTCAAGACACACCTAAACCACAGCAAAGAGTAGAGATTTTCATATTAGGAATGGGTTGGTATAAATATGCATGTAACAAACAAAGGAAAAGCTAGGAGTGATCTTGGACTGAACAATTAGTGGAGCTGGCACGGGAGCCGAAGATGATCTACATGAAATAGATGGTGAGTAGAAATCTGGACTTCAACATTGCTGCAGATTAAGATACAAAAGGAAGCAGGGAAAGCATTGCTAGTAAGAAAATCAAGGGAGATCCTGGCATGGAGCAGTAGAGAGCTGAGAAAATTATATGCTGGAATTTACGAAAGGATACATTGGGGGTGATATGCTGAGCTACATAGGTAGTGGGGACTTCATGGGGGAATAACCTGCCTACCATTTTATTTCTTCTTGCTTCTTATGGTAAAATAGAGTGTGAGAGGGGTAAGATTAGAGCAAAATGACTAAGCAAAAATCAACCCGTTCTTGACATTCTTAGAAATGCTCAGGGTTGAGAGAGGCAACAACATTAAATGTAAGAAATGACTTCAATTCTGTCACAAATGCAAAGTCTAGAGGAAAACAAGGTGTGGTGTACAATTAAAAACTAGTCAAAGGACTAAAAGACTGGTACTTTGTTAGCTAAAGTTTACTTTCAAGATAATGTGTGCTTCTTAGATATTTTTAAAAATAAAATAATAGGTTCTCCAGGAAGCTAACATGGAATATATCTATATATTATATGTTGCAAATTTTATTTAACCATAATAATAGTTTTAGAGTAATTTTTGAGAATTGTGTACCTAAGCCTCTATCTATATCATTCTTGCCCTTCTTTCCCTCTTCAAACTCCTACTGTATGCACCCACCCCAGTTTTCACACTTTGTTCTTAGATATTGTTGCTACATGTACTTCCATATGTCTGTACACACACAGACACACACACACACACCTACATACAACTTTGTTCATATATACATGAGTCCTGGATTGACCATTTGAGATTGGGCATCCTTTGGGGAGCCTGTCCCAAGAGACAACTGGTCTCAGTTAGAATTCATTTAATTCTAACTCTCTGAATAGAAGTATCTAAGTGTCTGTTTGATATTTTCTTTTTCTTCTTAACCCATTGTATGTGAGTGTGGGGAGCAGATAACTTGCCTCTTGATTTTGTACATTGACAGATAAATTTAGAGGCTTCATCAACACCTGGACTTGATTTAGATAATATCCTAGAATTTATATAGATTCTGTAATGGGACAAGACTGATGGTCTGTGGAGGTGGTGAAAACGCTTCCTCCAGGGAAGGACAGTCACTGGAATCACAAGGCAAACTCTGTACATAGAATGTCGGGGCTCCAATGACCCATCCATATCTTAGTATGTGCAATTTTATGCAGCAACTTCCTCTTGAATGGGGATGAAAACTTGATTGATGGACATGATTATGCAAATATTGTTAAAATGTTATATAACATTAGTATCCTATCTTATAAAGAGAACCTCCTCTGGCTTTGAAGAAGCATGGTACCATATTGTAAGCTGCCATGGAGAGGACAACATGGAAGGACACTGATGATGGCCTCTGGAAAATACTTGACTGGAAATTGAAGTCCCCAGTCCAGCATTTCACAAGGAACCCAACGCTGCCAACAACCACACAAGTAAGAAAACATATCTTTCCCTATTTTACCATTAGATGAGAAAAGAATCTTGGTCTACAACTTCGTTTCAGATTTGTGGATGATCCAGTTATGTAATGTTCAGACGCCTGACCCACAGACTCTGTGAAATGTGAAGTGATAGATGTACACCTTTTTAAGGTCAAAAGGTTGGGGCATTATTGCTGCATAATCATAAGAAGCATCCTATGAATCTCGGTCCTAGAGACCTGACTGGAAAGGCGAGGGAATGAAGAAAGGACAGACACCTAAAGACATGTATGGCAAAGCCAGGATCAGGTATGTTGTGCTCACTCTGGTGGGGTGGAATCACCAGCATACTGATCCATAATCTTAATGTGTTCTCTGCATGTTTATTATGTACCATGTGGTGGGTTGTTGCGAGATATTTGACTACAGCAAATAAAGATGTGTCGCTGTGATTGGTTTAATAAAAATCTGAACAGCCAATAGCTAGGTAATGGCAGTAAGCAGCAAGTTCTGGGAACAGAGGAACTTGGTATGAATCTAGGCATGCAGAGTAGGCACAAGGAGACACAGAACAAGTTGGAGGTATGGAATGAAATGATGTAGAATTCCCCTCTGTATAATATGGATATGTCTTATTACCATTGATTAATAAAGAAGCTTCTTTGGCCTATGGCAGGGCAGAATATAGCAAGGTAGAAAATCCAAGCAGAGATAGAGGAGGAAAGAAGGCGGAGTCAGGGAGATGCCATGTGGCTGCTGAAGGGGAAAGATGCCGGAAACTTACCAGTAGGCCACAGCCTTGTGGTGGTACACAGATTAATAGAAATGGGTTAATTTAAGATGTAAGAGGTAGTTACAAATATGCCTGAGCAATTAGTCAAACAGTGTTGTAATTAATATAGTTTCTGTGTGATTATTTGTGTCTGGCAGCCGGGAAATGAATGCCCAACCTCTGTCTACAATAAAAGAAAGGTAAAAAGCCACATGATAGAATGTAGATTTAAAAAAACAAGAATTAATTTAAGACCTAAAAGCTTGTTAGGAACAAATCTAAGCTACAGGCCATGCTTTCATAGTTAATAAGAAGTCTCAGTATTTGAGAGCTGGCTGGCAGGACAGAGAAAGACTTGTTAGTTCCCAAAAAGCCAATACATGCAGAAGAGCTAGGTCCCAGTGCCATTATTATTGGCTTCTCAGTCAGTCCTCACTGGCAGACACATTCATAGGGTCCAGTTAAGTCATATGCTTATTCTATATGGATGCACATCTTCTTAGACCGAGACGGAGGGGGGAGGGCCTTGGGCTTCCCATAGGGCAGGGTATCCTGCCCCATCTTAAGGAAACAGGGGGAGGGGGGTGGGGGGGTAGTGGGGGAGCGGGAGGGCCGGGAACAAGGGGAGTAAATGTCAATTTTTCTTTCAACAATAAAAAAAAAGAAAGACTTGTTAGAGTGTATAGGCTCACTAGCTCTGTAAGAAGACTCTGTAAGAGAATAGTGTCAGGCTGTAAATATCCAAGAGGAGGAAGCCACAGGTATTAGTTTTTCACACGTTAGTTTATCCTTAGTAAACTCTTGTGCTTAAGCCAGAGGGAGGCTTTGATACCCCTCTGAGCTTCACCCTGAGAAGCCTTTGCCACTACCTTAGGTCTGAGACACTGGTCCCCTTGGCATGAACATGTCCATGCCAACCATGATGTCCACTCAAGGCTTAATCGACTCTTTACAGGTGCACTAAAGCCTTCTGCTCCCCACGGTCAAAGAAATTAATGTATGGAACTTACCAAACTGTAAGTTATCTGATTAAAATATATTTATGCCATGTACTTAGAAATGCGTTTGAAACATAAAGGTGTTGTTTATAGGAAGATGGAGGGAAAGGAGAAGAAACGGAGGAGGAAAGCAGGGAGGGAGGAAGGGAGAGAGAGGGGTCCAAGAACTGGTTTTAAAGTGTGGTCTGATTACTAGCATGTTCTAAGGAAGTTTTCCTTGGGGTTTTGGTATTCATGTCATCAGTCTGGTAATTTGTATCTAAACTCAGATGTTTGCATGTGCATATTTGGGGCAGTTTGGTAATTCCAGAGGTGAGAAGTCATGGGGCTTGTTCTTGAGATTGGGAAGAACACTCTCTTACAATATTGGAATATGGGGGGGGAAGCTTGTCATTCATATCCATTTCTTCACTCTATGTGTGCCAGTGACCTGTCCTTAGGGATTATATTGAGACCTCCCAGAGATATGAGGACAAGGGCAAAGCTGACTTGCCCTTTGTACACTTTCAGTATATGCATCTTCTACCAAAGAGCCTTATTTAAGTACATATGTATCATAGGTTTACTTGTACTATGTGTATAATTTAATGATTATTTTACTAAATTTATAGACTTAAGCCACCACCCCCACAATAAAACTTTAGAATATTTTCCAACACTGAGGTAACATGGAGTATCTCTTGTAATTATTTCAATTACTCCTCATTCCCCCACCTTACCCTAAGAAGCCACGTAGTAATTTACTGTCTCTGTTCTGTCTGTCTCATGTAAATGGAATTTTACTATATGTGGTCTTTGGCAGATGGCCCTTTCCACTTTCCATAGTATTTTGAAGTTATCCTTATAACATCCTTTAATAAGTAGCTGATTCCTTTCAGTTTCTAAAGAACACACCATCATATGTGGATGTATTTCCTCTGTTTAATCTTCAGCTGTAGAACATGCAAATGTTTAGTTTTTGCTTGCTATAAGTGCTGTCATAAGTATTAAACATATTACATGCCAGTTATTGCATGTATATATCTATTCATTTGTAGTCATTTAACACATTTATATTAACTCTGTCTTACTATTTTTAGGACACGATTAAGGGTCCAAAATGTTTTTGAAAGGGAATATTTATTAAAGTTCTAATTCACTCTTTGAAGACAAAGAGGAAGGGTGAATTCTTACATGATGATTAGTAACAAAAATATTTAATACGTTTTGTGTGTATGATTCTGTGTGTATTTACAGGTTTATGCATGTGCATGTACAGTGCATGCATGTGTATGTGAGAGCCACAGGATAACCTTAAGTGTCGTTCATCAGGAGCCATCTAGCTTATTTCTTGAGACAGCATCTCCTACTGAAGCTGATTTGGCTCTGCCGGCCAGTCAGTGGGTCCGAAGAGAGTTCCCCTGTCTGTTTCTCCCACAACTTTGAGATTGTGAGCATGCACCACTATGCCCACTTCTGTTATTATTTTTAAGTTTTATTTTTTTATTTTATGCATGTGCTGATTAGTTTTTTTTCCCCCAACTTAACACTGGAGTCACTAGAAAGAGGGAACCTTAACTAAAAGGAATGCCTCCATCAGGTTGGACTGTAGGCAAGCCTGAAGGAGCATTTTGTTGATTAGTAATTGACATGGAGGGCCCAGCCCGTTGTAGGTGATGTCATCCCTAGTAAGGTAGACTTGGGTTATACGAGAGAGTAAGCTGAATGAGCTATGGTTGTAGGTGATGTCATCCCTAGTAA
>JAQHUG010000072.1:6877690-6887841 GCA_028555095.1 Dicrostonyx torquatus
GCTTCATAACGTATTCTGTTTTGTGCATACCTTTATGATGTTTATTTATTTCAAGTTTTAAAACATCTATTTCTCTTTTGAGAAAATATAGATAGCTTATATTGAAATAGAGTTTAAATTGTGAGAAATACACACTTTTGTTAAGACAAACTTGTGGAATTAATACTTAGGTGACATAAGTTTTATTAGGATTGGGTGTCAAGAAAGCCAAGATGTCCACAAGAGAGCTGAATTAAATGAATTAAAATTTTGGTTGTATTAGTCAGTCAGAGATGAATGCAAGTTGGTATTCTTCAAGAGCATTTTCAAGTATAACTACAACACAAAAGCATATAATGTTTTGAAAAATAATGACACACAGCTTCTAGTCTCATGGAACATCTGTCTTCATGAAAAAAGAAGAAGTGTTCCAATTTCTAGCTATAAGTATGAACAAATGCCATAATAAAGACCAGCTATCATTTTGTATATTAAATACGTACTTCTTTCTTTGACTTTTTCTGAATCTAGTCAGCTACATGTAAAGAAGGAGAAATGAGGTTACTGACTTTGAGAAATTTGAAGGTTCTTGTAGCTTCATTATCTTCTGAGGGTTGCCATCAGCCCTTCTCTCGACAGCCCAGAGATCTTCCTTCTAGACGGGCATGGTCTGTGAGAATCTAAGCAGTTCTTCTGTAGACTGCATATTTCAGACCAGTGCTATTGATTACTCTCCTGTGTCTTGGAGAAATGTGTCCTGATGCTCTGAAAGTTACACCAAAACTTTGTAGGTGATCCTCTGAAGAACAGTGTAAGAAATTAGGAAATGTTGCACATTCAACAAAATCCCTGCCAAACCCCTAGAGGGGAGCCCTACTTTCGATGTGGGGAGTATCTCTTTGCCTATAGGAATTTTTTCCAAATACCTTTGGCAGTCAGTGCTTATAGTATCTGGTAAAATGACAGCAAAAGGTAGAGTTTGAAAGGTGTGCTCCATAATCCATTCTGGAGTCAGAACCTGTGCATTTCATAACAGAGGTCCAAATACCAAATGTTGACTGAGGTTTTCTGTCCTGCCTTATCCTGCAGCCATTAAGACCCAAAGAATCACACAGAGGTCTACATTAGTTATAAAACTGATTGGCCTAGTAGCTCAGACTTCTTATTAACTCTTATAACTTATATTAGCCTATTATTCTTGTCTATGTTAGCCACATGGCTTGGTACCTTATTCAGTGAGGCAGTCACATCTTACTTCCTCTGCATCTGGGTCAGGACTGCAGAATCAAACTACTCTCTTCCCAGAATACTCGTTGACCTGCCTCTACTTCCTGCCTGGTCACCCCACCTATACTTCCTGCCTGGCTACTGGCCAATCAACATTTTATTAAACAAGTAAAAGAAACAAATTTTTACAGAGTTTAACCACTGTTCCACAACAATTCCTTCCCATTTTTTCTAAAGAACAGGAACTCTGAATTTAATATCCTTTAAATTTTTTTCCTGACCATTATCCACAACAACTTGTAACCAACATTCTAAACAAAGAAAAATATCCATAGTCCAATTTTTTTGGGAATGTAGTCATAGTTTTTCAGACTACTTCCTCCTGAAATGGGGTGCTGATAATCTTATGGGGACCTAAAGAAAATTTAGAATTATGATAAAGTTGTGACTGGAGTATTCTGTGAGGCTTGATCATCTCAGCCAACTGTCTTAAGGCTGTTCTGGATGTAGAACTCAGACATTTGGGACATCTGCTCATATCAGAGATTTCTCAGGGAGTCTTCCTTGATCAAACCTTATTTTTCTTCGCCCAGAATAAATCCATAGCCTCTCATCTTTTTTTTTTTTTGTGGAAACAAAAGCAATACCTCTTCTCCAAAGTAACATATCTTTTGACTTTAATTTTGAAATCAAGGCATTTACAAAATATTTATGTTTTATTAATCCAGCAGCACTTATATTCAAATGTCTTACAGCAGCTGTTGCTCCTTCCTCAGCTATCAAGCAATTCAAATACAACATAATAATATACAGTATTCAGACTTTCTGTGTGTTTCCCATCTTTACTGGCTTTACTTTAAATTCTATTTCTTTTATTTTTAATTTTAATTTTTGGCCTTTTGAGACAGGGTTTCTCTATGTATCTTTACATACATTCTGGAACTCCCTCTGTAGACCAGGCTGTCCTTGAACTCACAGAGATCTGTTTACTTCTGTCTCCCAAGTGCTGGGATTAAAGGTGTGTGCCACCACACCTTGAACTCACAGAGATCCATTTGCCTCCTCCCAAGCCTACATATATTTTTAAACACATTCTAAACCGTTTAGAGGTTTTCTTCATCTGAATCTGTCTTTACTGTATATCTCTCTTTTTCTGACAACATGAGTCTTTAATTTGTTAAGCAATATGGCTAGGATTAAAGCTGTGGCTTTGACAGCTGGATCCAGCCCATTCCTTAGCTTTCTGAGATTCCAGCCTCATGGCGGAGGTATCGGCCAGAGCCATGTTTATTGCCACAACTCTTTGGTGTTTCAGGGTCCATGCCACCACCAAGAAGCATGCTGTAGGCTATTCATAAACGCCATTTAAGTGTTTTATGGCAGGGCCTCTTAAAAGGGCTGCAAAGTTTTTGCAGCTAAATCTGAATAAAGAAGCCTCTCTTAATTGAGACTCATTTGCCTCTAGCAAACAGAGCCTGCCTGAGAAAATGCTGCTATCAATAAGCCATGCTTAACTCTATTCTTTTCTGTCTAGAATTACTTCTCAGGCTCTCTCAGGCTTTATGTGGATACAGCTGTTCACATGTTGGGCACCATTCTGTTGACTGAGGTTTTTCTCTCCAGCCTGGTCCTGCAACCGTTAACTCCCAAAGAAATCACACAGAGGTCTACATTAGTTATAAAACTGATTGACCCATTAGCTCATGCTTAGTAGCTAATTCTTGTAACTTATATTAGCCCATTATTCTTGTCTATGTTAGCCGCATAGCTTGGGACCTTATTCAGAAAGGCAGTCACATCTTGCTTTCTCTGCATCTGGGTCAGGACTACAGAATCAAACTTCCCTCTTCCCAGAATTCTCATTGCCCTGCCTCTACTTCCAGGCTGGTCACCCCACCTATACTTCCTGCCTGGCTACTGGCCAATCAGCATTTTATTAAACAAGTACAAGAAACAAATTGTTTACAGGGTAGAACCATTGTTCCACAGCAATTCCAAACAGGCTGGAACTTGTTTTCAGTAGGCACTAAACTTGAGGAAAACCATCTACACCCCCTCCATTAAGTAGGGATAAGAGTACTGTGGATACTTTTATTGATTTAACATAAAAATGAATGCATCAGTATGTATAAAGTATGTACAGTTAGAGTACCAAGAATGAATGCCCTTCATTAAAGAGACCTTAAGTCCTACCAGATACCTGTTGGTTGTCCTGAAGACTAGAGTGCCACACCTGCACAACCCTGCATAGTTATTAGTGTGGTTCACAGGTTACAGCTGGTAGGACTACTGATGACTTTCTCTCTTGGTGGCTTGCACAGCACCTTTGATACACTGAGAATGTATGCTCAGAGAGGATGCTTCTAGGTCAGTCCCAGCTCAATTTGTTCAAGTTTTGTCTCTGAAGTATGCGGTGCTTTCAGCAATATGTTCTTTACTTTCAAGTTCTGGAGGGCAAAAGAGGTCGTAGATCTAGAGGAGTACCTATTACTGCCATTTTCCAAGTCAATTTAATTTCTACTCTAGTCTAAATACTTGTCCCTCGACTCACAGCTAAGTGTAGCTTTTATCCTCCATAAAAAAAGCCTCTTTTTGAAAAAAGAAAAAGGAGTCTATTTGAAGAGATGTACGACTGGTCATGATGATGTGGAGAATAAGTGGCTGGGGGTATCTAACATAAGCTGATCCATTGCAGTACAACCTTTCATCTGAGTCTTAGGGGAAACTGTGGAAGATAGGAACACAAAGACCTTAAGAGCCAGAGGCTCTGGATGCCTGCTGCTATGCAGTGTCCCTAGACATGAGGGAGAAGGCACCCATGGAGTCTCCTCAACAACATGGCTGCTTGAGTAAGACCAGCATAATAACATCACTGGGGAAATTCCATGTGGTCTCACTCCTAGATCAAGAGCTGCTTTGTCAATGGCTGTGGAGAGAGGGAGGATTAGTTTCCTCTAGGAACTAGCTATTGAATATGTTATCCAATCCCAATGAAATCAGAGGAGAGATCATGGATTTGGGAAAGAGAAGTGGGTGCATGGGAGGAGTTAGAGGGGAGGGAGGGGCAGGAGGGCTCATGTATAAGGCTCTAAAATTTTTAAAACCCCACTATATAGCAGGTATTGGAATATGATGAACACTCAGTTATTGTCAGCTATTATTAGAGTTTCTATAAAATAATGAAATTTTTTTAAGGAAACTTGTATCAGTATTTGTTTCTGTACATATCAGGTAATAACAAAAAATAAATTTCTAATTACTGAAACTAATAAGATATTATTTCCCAGTCAAGTTACACATACATCCTGCATTGGCTGGTGTTTTGTCAATTCAAGAACTCAAAGAGAGAACAGCTACTAGTAGGATTATTATTTTTGTAGCAGAGGGGAAAAGTTGTATTTGAAATTCATGTTGGCTCTTACAACTTTTACTGTTATGTGGTATGTCCCATTTCCACTCATATTTCACTCGCCAAATGAATTACAGGGGGTGTTTATCCCACCAGTAGAGAAAGAAAGGGTGACCCACTCTTTGTCTGGAGGGAA
Organism: Dicrostonyx torquatus; assembly: GCA_028555095.1. Classification (NCBI taxonomy): domain Eukaryota; kingdom Metazoa; phylum Chordata; class Mammalia; order Rodentia; family Cricetidae; genus Dicrostonyx; species Dicrostonyx torquatus. The sequence continues at coordinate 6,882,442 of JAQHUG010000072.1, forward strand.
AATAAGAAAAATTCATAAAAAGAAGAATGATCATCACAGATTATTTAAACAAAATGAGTTAGGAGGATGCAAACTCTACTGTATAACCTTTATTATATACTTAACATGCACCAGGCTACACAAAAAAGTGATATTGTCAAATCCTATTAGTATTCCAGTGTTATAGATTAAAAACAACAAACAAACAAGACTTAGAAAAACTTGAGTAACCCTGCAGAGCCGGGCAGTAGTGAACCTGACTCTTACTTAGGACGACTTATCACATAGCTCATCTTAACTCTGCTTCTTTTGAAGAGGTTCAGTGATCTGGCCACAGGGTACACGCCCACAATCCCATCACTCTGGAGTAAAGGCAGGCAAGTCAGGAGTTCAAGTTATCACTTGCTACATGGCAAGCTGCAGGCCAGCCTGGGCTATGTGACTTAAAACTATATACTCTATTAGAATTAGTTTTGACATTGTGACACTAGTCTGTGATGTGTAAGGATCTAGTTCCCTAATGTATGAAGTTTGTCATGCTCTAGAAACTGTTTTTTCTTGTTTTAATTAGTGATGGCGTTGGATAGGCAAATCGGTCAGAGGATTAGGTTACCATGAATAACCTAGATAATGAGCGTGTCCTCTTCTTCAGTATGAGGCATCCAGATACTAAGTTTCTTCCTAGTAGAAGGATGCCAGGGGGTCCAGACCTGGATGTGATACACAGACTTCTGCTTGCATTCTTTTGGCTGGAAAGTTAATCCCAGGGATGCACCTGACTAGAAGTAAGTCCAAGAAATGTAGTCCAGCTGTGTTCCTCCTGAGTCTTTCTTATAACACATGGACTGTGCTTTGTATTTTTCATAAACACACTTGAGGGTAGCATAGAACATCTCAGGCCACTTCATTATAATTTACTCTGCTCTCTTTCAGAATTCTAGAATGATCTATGGCCACATCACCCTGAACACATTTGATTTCTTCAGAATTCCATAACAGTATCTTATTTGAATTGATTCTATTTTCAAACATGCGTTATCTTGCATTTTGTTAAATGCTAATCATTTGCATGTCCTATTACCCAAAACAGTCTAACATGGCACACGCTCCATAAACAAGTCAGAAGGAAAACACAATAAACCAGTGTCTTAGTTACGTCCTCTTTCTGTGATAAAACACCAAGGCAATTTACAGCAGCATTTAATTGGGCTTACAGTTCCAAAGGGTTAGTGTCCGTGTGGCGGAGCAGAGGGTTAGAGTCTGTGATGGTGGAGCAAAGACATGGTGGTAGGAACAGCTGAGAGCTCATGCTTCAAACCAAGCAGGAGGTAGAAAAGAGACCACACTGGAAATGGCCACAAGAAGAGGTGAAGCCAGTTGGAGAGCGAATAACTCATAAGTGGATTCTATGTCCTACTCCTTGTAATGGGAAAAAAATGCATAAGTCATGGAGACTGCAATGGAAAGGCAAGCCTTTTCCCATTGGGAGACTGTTTCACCCAGAAAATATACAAGAATTTCCAAATCAACTTTGGAGACTTGAAGGCACAGAAATCAATGTTCTTAAAATACAAAGCATTTCTAAAAAAGAAAAAAAATTAATAGTAATTTTAAGTTCCATTCATAACCACAACTATAAAGTGTTTATGAATAAATTTAACACAATGGCTTAAAAACACTACATTCAAACAACTGCTGAAAGAAAAGCAAAGGCGACTGGGTTCATGGGCTGGAAGATTTGAGTCCACGAGGCAAGGCCTTGAATACACACAAAGAACTACAGGCAACTAAAGAACACTGGGAGTGGGAGAAACAGTCTTTCCCAGGGAAGAGCACACCAACTGGCTATCCAATACCGAATTGTCAGCCTCACAATATACAAGTAGCGTTATACAGACCGAGCACATTGTATTGCACATATTGTATGCATATATTGCACAAGTGCAATATATGTGTATATATAAGCAATAACGATTAATTATAAAGGTCATGAATTTGAAAGAGAGCCAAGAGGGTTGGGTAATGGAAGGTTTGGAAGGAGGAAAGGAAGGGAGAAATGCTGTAATTAAATTATCTTAAAAACAAAACTGTCTGTCCAAAGTTTGTCTCTAGGGTCAATGTGATTCATAGATACATCGATTCTAAAATTCATATGGGCCTACACAGTTCAAGAACTTTAAAAATGTGGATAGAGTTGAGAGAAACATCTTATATTATTTTAATTCTTATAACAAAGCCACAGGTCTCAGGATGTGTCTTGGTTAAATAATAAAAATAATTTTAAAAACTCACCTGTACGTATAAGAACAGAATCTAGAAAAAGGTCCATCTACACCTGGCCACAGGATTGTTTTCTATAAAAGTACAAAAGCAACACATTAGAGAAAAGGAAGACTTCGAAAAAATGATTCCAGATTAACTAAATATTTGTGAAGGTACATTTTGGCCTCATTCTATCTTCTAAATTTAAGTTAAAACGGATTTTAGATTTAATGAGAAAGTCCAAGATTATCAGCCTTCTAGAAGGAAGTATGGTAGAGGAGAATGTCTTTACACACTTGGAATAAGTAAAAGATTGATAGTTAAACTGGGTGGTGGTGGCACAAGCCTTTAATCCCAGCACTCAGGAGGCAGAGGCAGGTTGATCTTTGTGAGGTCAAGGTCTGGTCTACAAGAGCTAGCTCCAGGACAGGCTCCAAAGCTGCAGAGAAACGCTGTCTCAAAAAACAAAAAAACAAAAACATACAGAAAAAAAATAGATAGTTAAAAAAGTGAAAAGATAAAACAAAAAGGAATTACTTTCAGGCTGTATTTTATCGTCAGAATGAAGAAATATTTAAAAAGTACACCAAAAATAAAATGTAAATGCAAGCCACAGACTGGTGGAACTTATCCACAACACGTCCATGAAGATAATGGCAGCACTCATTTCTAGGGTATGTAGGAAACACTCCCGACTCAATAAATGACAGAAACAAACAGACAAATGAGCAAAAATATAAATAGACACTTCAATACAGAAAACATGGATAAAAACAAGCTCATTAGGGAGCCTTGGAGACATATCACTTATCACTGAAATGAAATGCCATTGCATGCACACTGAAATAGCTAGACATGTTAAAAATCTGACTGGGCCACATGTTGTAGGGAAAACTGAACCTTTGTGTACTACCAGTTAGAATATAAAATTGTATTCCCACCTTGGAGCACCATCTTGCAGCTTCTTAAAACTTTTCATACCTTCCCTATAGTTGGGCTTTCTTTGGACTGCCAGACCCCAAATAATGACGTGGAGACTTCTTATTAACTATGAAAGCTTGGTCTTAGCTTAGGCATGTTCCCAACTAGCTCTTATAACTTAAATTAATCCGTTTATATTAATCTAAAGTTCGGCCATGTGACTCGTTACCTCTCTTCTATAATGTATGTCTGCCTCCCTCCATGTTTGCCTGGAGAAAACGGCCTTTCTTCATTCCAGAGTTCCTGTCTGTGCCTGGAAGTCCCACCTATCCTCTCCTGCATAGCTGTTGACCACTAAGCTCTTTATTAAACCAATCAGAAGAAAGCAGCAGCACATCTTCACACAGTGTGATCAAATATCCCACAACACTGCCCTACACGACCCAGGCATTTTACTTCTAGGGTTTTACTCAAGGGACAATTTAAGTAAGCCTATGTTTACTTAAATTTAGTTCTCAGTGCTTAAGCTACCCCAATAAAGTTGAGGAGAGTATCAGAGGTTAAATTCTAGATGAAAGTGGAAAAAATCCAATTTAATTCACTCTCAATACCCAAGCAATAGTAAAAGGGTCTTTTCTCAAAAGCAGCAAATGAACAAAGATCAGGAAACAATGAGAGTATTTTGACTGGTAGAAATCAAGTGAAATAGTAGTAAATAAATTGAAGTTGACAAAAATTTTAGTTTACAATGAATAAATTAAAAAAATACAACTTAACTAACCTTGTGAAAGAGTTGGAAATGGTTATACTAAGGGCTTTTAAGAACTCTTCACGTGTTGCTTTGTGAGCAGTCAGATGCCTGCATGTCTATGCCTGCTCCCTGATCCGATGGTAGGGTTCACTCTCCATGTGAAACTGGGAGTTTATTTATTCAAGTGATGAGGAGAATATCTGGGCTTGGGTATCCGACATCATTGAGGATGGATGCTTCACACTGACAACAGTGGTTCAGGTCACATGTGCACGATGAATGCTGAGACTTCCATTTTACTTCCCTCCTGGGCTCACTCAGGCTTAGTCTGGATGGAGACAGGGAGAATCTTCCCCAGGAAACCCCACCAGTTTAAGAGGACAATGTCTACAGACTGATGCTGATGATTTCGAGTGACTCTGCCCAGCCTGGGTGGTAAAACTTGGTTCAACAGCTTTGCCTTTGTGCAAAGTGGGTTTTAGCTCTCTTTCTCAGTATGATGAGGCAGGCAAGCATTGCCAGACCTCAGGAAAGTGTCTGAACCAGAGATAGCAGCTAAAATAGAAAGACCGGGTTTGGTAGAGAGATTACTTTAAAAGATTTATCATGAGTATCTCAAGAGAGATAAGAATAGGTTTTAGCTGCAGATAAAAAACAGGATACTTCAAAATGAGCCTCTTGTGTGGTTTGAATCTGAAATATTCTCACAGGCTCAAGTGTTTCAACGTCTTAGTTCCCAACTACTGATGCTGTTTGGTAAGTCGGGGAACCTCTAAAAGGTGGGGTCTGACTGGGACAAAGAGATTTGAAGAGGTGGATCTTGGCGTTTATGTCTGGACCCTGCTTCCTATCTCATCTCTGCTTTGGTTTCTTGGAATATGAGGCAGAAGCTGCCTCTGGCTTCTGCTGTCCCAGGATTACCCAGCACTATAGGTATTCCACATCATATTGGATATCCCCTCAAAACATGAGACAAAATAACGAAATTCCTCTCCTTTAGTTTCTTCTCATATCATTGGTCACAGTAATGTAGAAAGTAACTAATACAGAACCAGTCATTGTTATGACAATCTATGACAATCATGTTGTTTGTGCACCTTTGGGATGGGTTTATATCTAGAGAAGTCCCAGAAGGCTGTAAACAGCTTAATGGGTCATGCTGATGGAAAAACAGAAAAACTGAAGGCCCATAGAAAGACAGACAAAAAAAAAGACAGAATTCAAAAGGTTTCAAATACTCTACCAGGAACTGGACTAGAGGCTACTGATATTATATTCTGGCAAAGAGTTTTACTATTATATTCATGTCCTGAAATTGCAAGTGAGGTAAAATTCAGAACTAATGGACCAATTTGTTTGTTAGAGGGAGAGTCTAGATAGCATGACATTCAGGTGGTGCCATGGTTATTGATCACTGCATTTATCCAGCTTTAGAGAGGGAGAAGGAGAAGGAGAAGGAGAAGGAGAAGGAGAAGGAGAAGGAGAAG
>JAQHUG010000072.1:6899429-6926547 GCA_028555095.1 Dicrostonyx torquatus
GCTGTGATTGCAGGACATTTAGAAATTAACTGAGCTTAACCAGCGAAGTCCTTCCTTGCTGGCTAGCTTTCACAGTGCTGGAAGGCGCTATGTGGGCTGCTGGGAGAGAAAAGACATCAGTGGTCTTACTTAGTGTTGGGCCTTGCATGCCCAATGCTAACCTGCCAGGTAAGATGCACCCACTTGGTCAACAGCAACATGGCTGTTATGGTTGTATCCAATCACTTTCTGATTAAATTTGAGGCGTGCTCCACAGGGGAGAATAAATGCATGACACCGTAAACATGGTTAAAAGCCTATGTCTGGAGAGGTTGTAGGTACTAGACAAGAACCCATGATTGTTTTGGTACTCTGCTAAGTATTTATGTTTATGTTCATATTTATAGATTTATATTGCTTCCAACCTTGGTCAGAGAAGCTTCATGCAATGATTAATGCAGAGACTCGTAACTGGTCAACATGCTGAGACTTCTTGATTGTGAGTGCTATAGATGATAAATCTCTATCAACCCCCTCCTCGGGTACATCACAGAAGAGAGGGGCATAAAGACTCTAAGAGCTAGATGATCTGTAGAAGAGTTATGAACCGCAGTCTTCTAGATATGACATAGATAAGCACACAATATCTCACACTAACTATGGTTAACTGCGCAACATAAAGCCAGTTAAAACTCCTAAATGGATAGGGAAAATCACTCAATACTCTACCCTTAGCTGTCTATTGGGAGTTGATGACTTTCTATGAAAGAGAGGGCTATTTGGGGAGAAAGAGAAGGGTATGTGACCCTTACAGGTTGCCCATGTATTGATGATGGCCCATTCCAATGCATATATAGGCAATGCTAATTGGAGATGGATTACAGAAACAAAAGAGGGGACATAAAATCAAGAAGGAGATATTTTGGGGTATGCCATATCTCGTGGTGATACACAGATTACTAGAAATCGGTTAAATCAAGATGTAAGAGTTAACCAATAAGCAATTAGAACTAATGGGCCAGGAAGAGTTTAAATTAATACAATTTTCCATGTGGTTATTTCAAATGTAAACTAGCCCAGTGGCCTGGAGCTGGATGGCGGGACACAGCCTGCTTCTCTTGCAACAGCTGTATGTAGTAATGTATATACATTATTCCCTATACACAATAGGCAGTATGTGGTAATGTATATACATTGTGCTCTATACACAGTAGGCCATATATACATTATGTTTTCCAAATATAGCATGTACATTATTTAATTTTAAAAATTGATGTTTCTATCACGTTATAAGTAATAAAAACAGAGAATGAAGAGGTTATATAACTTCCCAACGACCATACAGCTGGTGTGGATTAAGTCTGAATCCAGATTCTGGAATATTGGCTGATTATCACAATATGATCTATATCACAGTCTATCACAGATTATGACTAAGGATGCCATCAAAGATAGTATTAGAAAGAAAGAGCAGGATTCGTGTGGCCTGAGAAGGGTTGTGACACATTTCCTGTAGTGACTGACCAGCTGGCCAGAGCCTGCAGCTCTGGTTGTAGGAACTGCAGTCACTTTAGAGATTTGGCTCTGTGACACCCTAAGCTTTGGTCCTGTCATCTGGGGACATAGTTCATAGCCAAGCAGTATGCTAGCAGGTCTTATGTCAACTTGCCTCACAAACTGGAGTTATCTGAAAGAAGGGAACCTCATGCAGGAAATACCTCCATAAGATCCAGGTGTAAGGCATTGTTTTCTTTGTTTTTATTTATTAGATGTGTCTTTTACATTATGTATCTTAATCCCATCCATTTCCCTGTCCTTTTGCATCTGTCCTCTGCCCTGTATCCCTACCCAAAAATAAAAATGTAAAAGAAAAAGGAAAAAATAAAGAAGAAAGAGAAAACAAAAAAAAGGGAAAAATTAAAAATCTCACCATGGAAGCTGCAGTGTGACACAGTGAGTCACACGGTAAATTCTTTTTTTTCATGTGAGTGTTCATTGCAGAGAGTAATTGGTTTGGTTTGAAGCCTCTGGTTTCTCTACACTATTGATGCTGGGCCCTCACTGGGATTCGTCTTGCACATCCTGATTTTACCCTGTGTTGAGGAGATCGGGTCTGTGGGTCAGGTCCCTTCACATGCTCCAGCAGATCGTTGATCTGCCCACCAGTTCTCCCCTTTCCTCACCACCACGGTGAGCTCTCCAGCATTACCCATGCTAATTCATCTCTTATCCTGTGGTGGCATGTGCAGAGAAGAGATACCCTCTCTCTCACCTCCTCCCATCAACGCCTGAGACAGGTAGAGGAGCTGGCCCTGGGGTTATAGGAGCAGGAGGACTCTCTCTGCCCCTCACCAGCTGCAGCACTTAGGAGAGTAGAGCTTGTACCTCACTGGAGCAACACAACAGAGCTGATGTATGTAGGCATGGGAAAGACAACCCTGAGGGCATAAAAGCAGAACTATCCCAGCCCTCGCTCATTGTTGAAGATGTGACAACTGCAGACTGACTCTTTCTTCTTCCCAGAATTCTCCTGTTCTCCTTGCCCTGCCTATACTTCCTACCTGGTCACCCCACCTATATTTTTCTGCCTAGCTACTGGACAATCAGTATTTTATTAAACAAGTACAAAAAACAAATCTTTACAGGGTAAAACCATTGTCCCACAGCGGGTGAGTAGGTGTTTGTGTTTGTTTGTGTGTGTGTGTGTGTGTGTGTGTGTGTGTGTGTGTGTGTAAGAGAGGGTGGTCTCCCTAGGAAAAGCCTGTCACACAACAAATACCTTTAACACTACCATGTCCCAATTTTGACTTACTACCGATCAAAGGTACAGAGAAATGACACACTCGGTAAACAGGAGCAATAATGAGGATGTTGTAGCTTGGTTTTCTGGGAGCAGTGTGCTGGGAACAGAGGAGGGTGCAGAAGAGATTACAGGATGGTGGCTCGTGGCTGATTTAGCCTACCTCATGGGAAGCCTCTATACGGGAAAACTTCGTCTGCTGAGAACTCCACAGTCAGGAGAATTAAGGTGATCAATCCCATCATGCCCAGAGTAGTTTCTGAAAAGCAAGTCTAGGCTTGCAGCTTTTTAGAAAAGTTTGAAACAGGATTTGCAGTTTAGATTTCATGAGTTATGTTTATCTGGTCACTCTGGTCATATGCAAAGCACAGGACTGGGAAACCAGAAACCAGAGTGTGAGTTTTAAACCATCATCCAAACGCAGCCAGCACAATGACCTTCAGAAAGTCAATCAATTACCCCAAACTTCTTTTCTTCCTTAAAAATTCTTATACATAAGGACTTAAAACTATATATCCATGAACCTTTCTAGACCCAGCATTGTATGCATATCTGATTCAAGGTATAGCATATTAGGGAAAGATCATGACATGTTATGGTAATACTCTGTGTTGGGGACAGAAAATAAAGTACATTGTGCTCAGGAGCAAATAGAGTGAAACCTGGTGTGGAATTTACCCAAAGGTCAGGAAATTGTTACTTTCCATGTTGAATTTGTCTAATACATATTTTTGATTTCCAGGCTCTGACACATCAATGTTCTTCTTGATAAGGTAAAATATCTTGATGCAGTAAATATATTGAGTCCCCAACTGAAACTTTCAGAATAGTTAGCATATAGTAGGTGGGGGTTTCACATAGTTTTGTTTATCTGAAGGAGTTCAAAGTGGCAACAGCATGTGTGGAAGAATCTGTACAACCAAAGGCAAATAAATCGATTCAACTAAAAGTGTTAAATGCCTGGAAAGAGATGTGTGAAGTACGTGGATTGAAATTCTGCCCGAGTTCTTGAAGTCTATTTGTTTCCACGCCGTGTGGCTGCAAGTGCCATCTATACCCCAGCACTTTCAAGGACAGGGTGATGGGGGGGCGCTCCCCCAGAAAAATCATCAGAAAATTGTAAACTGTCAAAACCTGAATGTCAGAACCTGTGATTCATGATTCATGATCTCCTTTCTCCCTTTCCTTAGACTCAGGACTGTTGTGTAGACTGCAAAGGGTTGAGATTAGTTTATCAGAAATACAGTTGTTTAATTTCTTACAAGTTTTTCAAAAGTTTGTTTCTAAGTTTTTATTAACTTTTGAGGATCCTTACAGATTTTTAAGACTATCAGATGAATACCACCAGGATAGAGGGACCCTAAAATAGGTTTAGCCATTACTCCCTTTCTTTGTTCACCTGGTGAATTTATAAGTAAAAACAGTAATCTTTATAAAGCTATTCCTAGAAATAAATCAAATGATATCCATTATTCTTGAATATCAGTGGACAGTGAGATTTTTGACATCAATTTTTAAGGGGAAATAGTTAAAATGTGTGTAGAATCTTAGTAAGTACCGTATTTATTGTTGGATGCTAACAATCCTCAGTACTAAGCACAGAAAAGATGAGCGCTCAAGGAAAAGTGATTAGCATAGTGTCTGTCTGTAGCCACTGCAAAGGGATGACAGAGCAATGCCTTCTCTACATCCAAGAATACTCTATTAAGTATATGGCAATGCCACTGACATGTACAAACTGTGTGTTGGAGAGGGTATCGAGGGGGCTGTGCTTAGCACAGGTATCCTTACTTTCATTACTTTACGTGAGAGTTACTGCAGGGTCTGAGTGTGATCTTCACCTTCCTTACCAGCTCTTTCAAGTGTACCTTGGCAATAGCTGGCAATTCCCACCAGGGGGCTAACACTGCATCAAACCATTTCTGCAGCTTTTCTGTTGTTTTCTTAAGGGGCACTGCCATGTGGACACAGATCCCCCATATTCTCTAATGCATGTAGTAGTGCTGTTCCTGTGTGTTCCTCCAAAGCACAGCTGGAAGACGCCATCCACACACCGATTCCCACCTTTACCTTAGTTTCACAGCAACGTCCATTCTCTGTACGTTTGTGTTCCTCAGTGATCTTCAAAATAATCTGGACTGGTGGACTTTTTCTAAGGGTGAACATTATTCTGAACTCCCATTCTTTTCTCCATTTTCTGTATTTCTCTGCAATTTCCTCCTTAGGTCTCTAGTCTCTTGGTTGAAAAACAGATTTTATATGCATCCATGCACAATGACATCAGAGGCATAAAAATGAATTCAACATCATACCTCATAAAGATCATTAATTCATCAAATATATGGGAGACCACTGCCAGGACCAAGGACAGTGATCATGGCTGGCCAGGTCTAAAACATAACAACATAATATGGTCACATAACAGAACCACTGTTGGAATTTTATGATCAAATCTTTAATGAGTATCTTGCAGCTTGTTATAGAAAAGTATTTTCAATTAGCTAAATATGTGTAATAATTGAATAAGCACCACTGGGAAGAAATGAGCTTCTAGCAATAAAGGCATTTAAATAGGGCTTATAAGACCAACTTGAAGACAATTTCCAAAACGTGGACTGGAGGAATGCTGAGGGAAAATTACCATTTACCTAGATTGTAATTTATATAAAATGCTGGTGTCCCTGAGAAATTTTTATATGTATTAAGCTAATTTAGTTCTCCTAAGATTCTGTGAAATAAAGCAAGATCAGTGTTTAATAATAAATGTGACTTGTGTGGTGGCTCATGCTTATAAATCCAGCACTCAGGAGATGGGAGACGGGAGGATGATGAGTTCTAAGCCATCCTGGATTACATAAGTAGTTCAAGGCCAGCATGAACTATAGAGACCCTGTATCAACAAGGCAAACTAACAAACTAATAATAAATTAATAATCAGTAAAATAGAGTCACAAAAGTTCCTGCAAAATTCTAGAGATAAAGGGTGAGTAATTAGCACAACTGGCTTTCAAACCCAGCTAGCTCCTTTCATAAACTGTATTGTCCATATAAATGTTCAATGAGTGTTCGTATTTTTTTATCACCATTTCAAAGGCTTCAGTCCACAATCCCTGGATTCATAACTCACCTTCTATCAGACAGGACAGAAGGCAAAGGGGACTGGATGCCCTAAATTCACCCCCAGTGTCCTAGTTCCTCTAGCTAGGTCCCAGCACCTACATTTTCAACACCTCCTAAAAGAATGTCACTAGCCGGGAACCAAGTTTTCAATACACGAGCCTTTCGGGGTTGAATCATCTCTAACTGGGTAGAGACGGTTGAGTTCTTGGGTTATGGAAGTCATCTTTTGCATTTGCTAGGAAGTTCCAGGATGCCACGAATCAGGAAAGAACATTTGGGGGGGGGTCCTCTTGTCTGCATTCTCTTTTTCTCCTGCTCTCAGGGTTCACGCATGTGAAACCCACAGACCTTCAGTCATCTAGGGTGCGTAATTTAGTGACTCTAGATTTCATCTCTATATTTTCTCCTTATAGATTTCATCTCTATATTTTCTCCTTATAGATTTCATCTCTATATTTTCTCCTTATGAATTTTACAGAAAGAATATAATTGAACAAATATCCTGATGCAGGTATTGGTTGTGTAGATGGGGGTGACCAGGTTGTTACAGTCAGTAGTGCAAAGGACAAGAGACAATTCTCCCAAGCTCAGAACTGTCTTTTGTGAGTCTTCTTAATGTCATAACTATTCCAGAAGGGAGCATCATCTTTTCACGTTTCTTCTCCTAGGGGCCCTCTGGGCTCATGTTTGTCTGGTTTACTGTCACCGTGCTTTGTGTGAGCCATCCCATTTCCCAGCTCTGCTGTGAGTCAGGCTGTTAAGCATGCTTGAGTTCTTTTGGTGATTGTACCGCCCTGGACTCCAGGTCCTGCCGTCTAGTTGTTTCATGATTTATGGCTGGAGGTGTGCTCTCCTGCAAGCTATTGGCCAATGATGATAAAGTAGAGTCTAGTGCCTCTGTGGATTTCCTGTTACCTTTTCTATGGTTACCATTTAGAAACTTTTAATAGGGCATAAAGGGCTAAGGGTGGAAAACTACTTCTGGTCACCACAGTACTGTGGAGCCAATAGCTGATTCCTCTTCAAATTTTCTAAACTAGGAAAAAGAATACCTCACACTAGTGCACTTTGGTCTGTCCTTTCCCTGTCAAACAGATGTTATTCCAAGTAATATGATAGCAAATGCTCTGATTCACTACTTTCTTTTGTTTCCAACTTTGACCCCCAAAGACAAGCTAAGCCCTAGGACCCTTGCTGCGGTGGTTCACCCATACACCCATACCTCCTTAACTTTGGGATAGCCTGCATCAGCCCGATCACCGAGGAGGTAATTTATACTGTTTTATTAAAATTGGATGGGGCAGTTTCGAAGGAGCGACATTGCATGTTTGACCATGCTGCCTGTAGACAGCTACATTCTACATAGTACTGGACAATAAAGTGTTAATCTTGAATTTCCGACAGCAGTTCTTTTTCTTTGTAATTTTATATATTTGTTTATTCTGTGGAAGGGGGGTATATGCACACCAAGGCACACAGGTGGGGGGGTACAGGACAGCTTGAGGCAATCAATTCTCTCCTTCCATCATGTGGGTCCCAGGATTCCACTGAGATAGTCACCGGACTTGGTAGCAAGTGCCTTTACCTGCTGAGCCATCTCTTTGGGTCCTGAGGCTCCTTGACTGATTCTTAAAGTGTAGTCTTTCTACCAAAATCTTGATATCAATGCAAATTATTTGACTTTACCCTAGTCCTACTGATACTAGAAATATCATTTCTCTTCTGATTTTAAAGGTCAAAATGGGTTATCAGCTCTCCTTAGGTGGCACCTTGGTAATGAGGACTCCGATATAAGAACTGAAATTTAATACATGTGCAAACAATTCTTAGCTGAACTATTCTAAGACGGCCTACCTTTGCACTGAAAATATCCATCCAAATTATCCCTTTCCACTTAGCAGAGAGAGGAGGGGGATGTGGGAGTGAGCAAAGGCATTTTAAAAAGTACCTCTTCAGAGAGGCAGCTTCTGTTTGATCATGGATAAAATACTTTGTAAAGTATGAAGAGGAGGTAGCTATGCGTTTAACGACTCCAAGTCAGGGCTTTAACATTTTATTGTTGTTTTTATTGCCAGGAATTCCACTTCTCTTCAACAGTGCTAAGGTAATGTGTGGCAAGCACATTGCCAAATCAGTCTATGATTAATTAGCTGACATTTATTGAGTGCTTAATATGTGTCCATAACTGAGTTAAAGTGAGAATGGTGGATGGATAGCCTGTGCGTTCTAACACACTTACAGTCTAGGTGAAGAGAGAATGGTGGATGGATAGCCTGTGTGTTCTAACACACTTATGGTCTAGGTGAAGAGAGAATGGTGGATGGATAGCCTGTGCGTTCTAACACACTTACGGTCTAGGTGAAGAGAGGAGTAGAAGTCCTGAAGTGTCTGAGCTCCTTAGAGTGATACGATCAAGGATGAAGATGATGCGGATGAAGTGCATTATGGGAAATAGTCACTCGTAGAGTTTAGTATTTAAAAGAAGGCTCCATGGAACATTTGGATCAGAAGGAATGTTTAACATATGTGGTGGGTCATTGCAGAAGGAAACCATATTTCTTCCTTTTTCTTTCTCTGCCTTTTAACAATGGCATGTCTCACATGGGTAGCCTGCAACTCCACTCCTAGAATCTGAGGTGGCCTTGTGATGGGATGAATTAATGGGGTGCTAATTCTGAGTCCAGACCTTAAGAGACCTTGCTTGCTTCTGGCTACTCCCTCTCTTGGGACATATTCAGATTCCTTGTAAAAGCCCAGGCTGTCTGCTGAAGAATGAGATTGGCTTGTTTTTTTTTTAAAAATATCAGTTATTATTTTACATATTTGTTTGTTTTGCTTGCATGTATGTACATCATTTGTGTGTAGTACCTGTGAAGGCCAGAAGAGGGCATCAGACCATCAGGAACTGGAGTTAAAGACAGTTAATTGTGAGCAGCCATGCGGGTGCTGGGACTTGAACTCAGGTCCCCCGAGAAAGGCCCCACAGTTCTCAACTGCTGAGCCAGCTTCCAGCCTTCTTTATGAGATGCACTGTCTCAGCTAACACCATTAAAGGTTAGCCGCCCTCCCTTGTTCCCACCACCATCCGATGAGCCATTTGTCAGGCAACATGGGTGGATACTGTTTGGGCCAAGAGCTTTTCGGAATGGCTTGCCATGTAGTGCCAAGTAACTGCTTGAAAACTGAAAGGTGGAGAGGAAGTAGTGCTCCAAGTAAGAGTAAATCCTCAAAAAACAGTGAGTCCGAAACCCCAGAGCTTAGACCTGAGTACAATATGGGGAGACTAATAGGTTTGATTCTGGTCACTCAAGGATTCAAGAGAACATACGTTGGAGACCACTACGCTGCGGTATGCTGAGTTTTCTTCATTCAATCCCATCAGAGTATAAGACAGGAATCAACTATCGCATGCTAGAAATCTGAGTATCCAGATCTTGTTCTTCCAAGCTGGGCTTCGAGAGAAAGAAACCCTGTAGCCAGCTATAGGATGCCAATAACCAAAGACTTCATTTCATGGCTTCAAATCTCTTAGCTTTTAACATATAAAATGATGACTACTCCGGTTTGGTAGCACAGACTATGACCTTGGCTATTCAGGAAGCCCATGCTTCTGCTATGTGCTCAACTCCTGAATGGGCTGCAGGTTGAAGAGTGAGTCTTAGCAACTGAGTAAGATCTTGCATTAAAATCAAAACGTCATTTTTTAAAAAGGCTGGGCTTATAGCTCAGCGGTAGAGCACCTGCCCAATATGCGTGAGGCCTTGGGTTCAATGCTCAGCTACGGAAGACAAAAGAGAGCATGGAAGCTAATATACCATACTTGAAAGCAGTGACAACTTGTAGAATCCCTGAGTAAAGACATCAAGAAGTCAAGGTGTTTCCAAAAACTTCAGTTTTACTGCTCAGTGAACGGCTTTACCTCTGCTTTATTCTGCCCCTGAACCAGGGAATCCTTTACCTTGACATGCTAACATGTTTTCTTCCCCTTGCATAATATTGCTGGAAAGATATTCATGAGATGTGGTGGATTCTTACTTTGGAATAAGGTCCTTAAGCCTAGCAGTATAAGAGTTAGGTGGGGCGGAGGACTCGCGTGAAATATTAAACATACGGTGGTATCCCTGTGACCTTTTTGTTCTTGTGCCTAAGGAAACTTTAGTCTTTAAAGAAAAGTGCCATTAAACTATATATAAAATGGCCTTACCGAGCAAGCACTTGACTCAACTAAGCTTTGATGAGGAAGGAGCATTATAGGAGTCCTGAAATCATGGCAAACCATCTATTTCAGGAGAGGCAAAGTCAGAGGGATAGCGAGACTGAAGTGTCAAACAAGAATGGATAGACAGAGGCGTCATACCTGAAGTGTACAGTGCCTTGCGCTGGAAAGAGAGGGGGCGTGTTTTGAAGTTGTTATTTTAATTGCTGCCTGTCTTCCATGAACATGTTGCTCCCTTTTGACTGCCAAGTAACCCAAGCATCGCAAAACTTTTCTGAACCGAGGACCCTCATCCTGTGTCCCACCCTGGCTTCCTCCCTACATTTGGGCATCCAGCGCGGCTAACAGGTCCCTGCTCACTGAAGCGTCACCTCTCACTCCCCAGTACATCTCCGCAGCCCACTCGGACTGCAGCCTTGTAGCCCGCCGGTCCTCCCAATTGCAGCAGTCAGGGAGACAGCCAGCCAGGGGAGGGCCGAGCCGGCCGGGCTCGGTATCAGCACCGGGAAGGGCAGGCAGAGCGCGGGGCCAGTTCGCAGCACAGGTAAACAGGCAGGCCAGGCGCAGGGCGCTGTCGCCTGGGCCACCCAACGATTTCCAGGCACGCAACTCCGCCTCCAGGGCTCTGTCCCCGCGCTCTCGTCCCCGCCGCTTTTGCAGCCCAGCAGCCGCCGCAGCAGCACTCCACACAAAGGACTGTTCCCCGCCGAGCAGCGCCTCCACCTCCACTCCTCCTCCGGTGACAGCATCCCCGACAGCAGGGCTCGGGCGCGGTGGCAGCGGTGGCGCGGGGGGAACCTGTCACTCCCGCAACAGAGGCGGTGGCAAAGGCTTTTTTGCCCCTCTTCCTTTTGCCTTTTTATTGCTTCTTCTTTCTTTTTTAAAATTCGCCTTTTTGCTTTTCTGTGGTTCCACCCATCTCTCCCCCCCATAAACAACTCTCCTACCCCCCCCATAAATAAATAAAAGGAGGAGGGTCAGGGCAGGAGTGGGGGCAGGCAAGGAGAGGCAGCTGGAGGCAGCCAAGCAGAGTCCGCACCGACAGGCGCCCGCACGCACCTCACACCATGAGATGGCGACGCGCCCCGCGCCGCCCGCTGGGTACCAGCCCCAGCGCCCTGCATCTCTGGTCCGCTGGCCGCTCGTCTCCGCTGCTGCCGCTGCTGCCGCCGTTGCTGCTGCTGTTGGGGACCTTGGCCCTGGCGCCAGGGGTGGCGGCCAAGCGGGCGGCTCCCGCGGGGGCCTCGGTGTGCTACTCGTCTCCGCCCAGCGTGGGCTCGGTGCAGGAGCTGGCCCGGCGCGCCGCGGTGGTGATCGAGGGAAAGGTGCACCCGCCGCGGCGGCAGCAGGGGGCACTCGACAGGAAGGCAGCGAGCGAGGCAGGGGCAGGGGCGCGGGGACAGCACGCCCAGGACCCACCGCCCTCCCAGGACCCTCCGCCCGCTACCAACTGGACCCTGCCCATCGGGTCCCCCGCGCCCAGCACCGACCAACTTGGGGACCCTGCGCCCTATCTGGTTAAGGTGCACCAGGTGTGGGCGGTAAAAGCTGGGGGCTTGAAGAAGGACTCCCTGCTCACCGTGCGCCTGGACACCTGGGGCCACCCAACCTTCCCGTCCTGCGGGCGGCTCAAGGAGGACAGCAGGTACATCTTCTTCATGGAACCCGATGCCAACAGCAGTGGCCGCGCGCCGCCCGCCTTCCGAGCCTCGTTCCCCCCACTGGAGACTGGCCGCAACCTCAAAAAGGAGGTCAGCCGGGTGCTGTGTAAGCGGTGCGGTAAGTGCCTCGCCAGTCCCCCGGGCTGATCTTGGGGTCCCCCTTCGACGGCTGCAGGGCGCGGGCGCTCCCAGGTCCTAGCGGTCCTAGAGGACGGATGTTTAGCAGGTGCCAGGGGGCCGGACAATTTCCCAATGTTCCTGGAGTCTCTGGGCTTTTGCTCTGGGTGGAATCCTAAGTTTGGTCCTCCGTTGGGCTGCATGAAACTTTTGAATCCCTCGGGGTTTGGTTCAGGAAGTTGCTCGGGAATGTGCCTGCTGCTTTCTTAGGTGGTGTGCTGTTGAACTTGGCTGTGGTTAGGAAGTGTTGTGGGCCCCTATGTGTGGGGCTTCTCTGAAAGAGGAACCAGTTGGTTTCCAAGCTCTTTCCTTACTTCTGATCCGGAATGTGGTTCTGAGGAAGTCACAGGCTGTTTGTCCCTGAGAGTCCTGAGGAGGAAAGGGCTGGCTAAGATGCCTCTAAAGATAACGGCAGAGTTTTGGGTTCTCTGATATGCAGCACACAGGTGGATTGTGGAGCTAGTTTCTATGTGTCTGTGAAATGACAAAGTGCATTTTTTTGGGAGAATTCTGTCGAGAATTTTGTTCACACTGTTTTGATTTGGAGAATGTTTCTCCTGGTCTAGGAACCAGAGCAGATGAATGTAATTTTATGTAGGCCTTTAAGACTCTCAGATGAGAAGTTTAGCCATCGATTTCCCCCAGACTTTTCCTATTTTAACCACTGAGGAGTATTCACTCAGGAGTGTCATATTATCAGCTTTGAGAAATTAGCTGCGAGTCTAATTACATGTCTGAGGTAGAACTGTGTGTGTGCCATTCATAAAACCATCTCTAGGACCTAGATATCTGTATCATTTCCTGATTACCATACAATCACTAACACATAGCAGGGATTCCTTCTCAAACCGTAAATTAACGTGATTACATATTACACATTCTAACATGCCTAATGGCTTTTCCCCTTGGTCTTTATATATTTGTGTAATGGATGGTTGGATTAATTGGATTTTCACAAATTCGGCGCCAAGACCTACTCTGTCTGCCTGTGGTGCAAAGTGTGTCAGTTATTTTAAATTTGGGTCTGGTGATAGCCAATTAAACGCAGATTCTGGGTTGCCGTTTGTGGTCCTTGTGTCCTGCAGTTAATTAATACCCGATGATTTGGTTTTAATGACAGGCCAGAGCAAAGTTCACCCACTGTTCCTTTATGTTGACAGTGTACTTGGTGTGCCCGAGACCTGTTAGGATTGCACCACTCTGTGGAAAGAGGCTGTTGAGACTGACGCTGGGATTCCCAGCTCTGATTGATAGATGTCACTGTGTTACATGGGGACTGCACTGCTGGGCGCTGTCTTATTAGGGAACACCAATGCTCAACACCATCGCACTGCAGCTTAGCATCTTCTGTTACAGCATCTGAAGTAAAACCCTTGAGCCACGCCATAGCTCAGCTTTCACATGCTTTATCATATGTAATTCAAGAAGGATTTCAACTTTACTCCAAACCATGAGTTTCACGTCATTTACTGGGCATCATGGGACGTCAGAGCAGAGGGGATTGCAGTTAGCAGTGACACCTGGGATCGAGGGTGTGTTACTAAGTTGGCAATGCTGTTAGTAATGGCTTTTAACTAGACACAAATGCCAGATTCCAGGAATAATGCCCTCCCGTGCATTTAGAGAACATTTGAACATGGTATTTTGAATATGGTATTTTGGACCTCTAAGTCAAAAAAGACAAGGGGCTTTACTGAGTGTAGGCAGTGTTGCCCTTCCCTTTGCCAGTCAGAGGGGATACATAATTGTAAATTATGGCTGTTAGGACGAAGCGAGGTTTTTGGATGAACTGATACTCTCATCTGCATAAGGTTGAGAAGACTGAGAAGTCATAGTATGCTACTGTGTTGGATTCGTATAGTCACAATGTTTGGTGATTTGGGTGTTACATAATTTACAGTAGGTGTTACATGGCATCTCAGTGTAAGGCTTACCTACGGACTAAGTGGAAGTGTGCTAAGTTTCTTCTGAATCCTTATCTACAAGCTACTTTGTATAGGGTGAGCTCAGTAAACCTGTACTTAGAATGTTGGGTGGAAAGTGTATGTTTGTGTGTGTGTGTGTGTGTGTGTGTGTGTGTTTGAAAACTTGTGAATCCACCCCGCTGTGTGTTCTCTGTTAACAGTACCATTCAGAATCTATCCACAAAGGGACACAGACAAATGGGAACTATCTAGAGAGAACAGGGGCTGTTGTGACCTGGTCAGGCTGCCTATGTACTGCCTAGTTAGATTTTAGGGAGAGTGAAGGTGGAGCTGGCCTCGGGGTGTGACAGTTCTGTGCAGGCTTGAGCCATGGTGCCAGGCTGGGGAAGGAATAGAGCAAAGTCATTTTGCGATATCATACCCAGGGGGACAGTTTCCAGATCTTAGGCTCCCTGCTGCAGTGCTGTCTCCTACAAGTTGCTTACTAGAGTAGAAACTCCACAGGCAACAGATTTGCCTCAGGGTTCAGCTCATAGAAAGGTTCCCTGATTTCCTCTCTCTTCCTCCATTTACTATAAGCTCTTTGGTAGCATCTATATAAAAAATACATAATAAAATCGATCCTTTGAGGCAGAAACTGTTAGTGTGTTTAGAAGACAACATGGAATTTCATAGGTTGTTTGCTTAAGAGTTGAAGTTTGAATAAATTAGACGTTCATGACAAGTGCTTGAGTTTTATTCAGCCTTTGCTTTCTCTCCTGACTGAACTGAGACTTGTAGTTAGGAATGTAGCTGGAAAGCAAACATTGGCTTTTCAATTAAATTTCTGATACTGAAACAAGTTATTGTTTGATATGCCATGCTTT
This sequence comes from Dicrostonyx torquatus, assembly GCA_028555095.1. NCBI lineage: Eukaryota > Metazoa > Chordata > Mammalia > Rodentia > Cricetidae > Dicrostonyx > Dicrostonyx torquatus. The sequence goes on from JAQHUG010000072.1 coordinate 6,914,174, forward strand.
TTGTTTTCCAAACATTGTGGTTGTACAAGGCGGAAACTGATTTTCACAAAGATCTCGCAGTTTGCATCATTTGGGGGAGCTGAATGACAGGTTTGCCCATGGTGTTTTTAATAAGCCAATACAAGTCTGTGTGCTGTATGGTAGAGAATGAAGGTATCTTTATATATGGAACTTATAAGCATGCTTATCAAATGTTTGTGATAAATGATACTTACCTTTTCTAATGCCCCCCATCCCTGTTTAACAAAGTGTGCTTACAGTGGTATGAAAACACAAAACAAACCAAAATGCTGCAGGGGTTATCCAGTGAGCATTGAAGAAAGTTGTTCTTAATAAAAGCTTCTTTAGAGAAGTAGAACTAGGAATAAGTTTTGCTTGACTGCTGGTATTTCATGAATACACACGTAAGTTAAATTTCCTAAGTATTTGTGACTGATATATACATATTTATTTTTGGAAAAGTCATATAAATTTTGCTGTGAAAATCTATATAGCAGATTCAACTTCCTTCTGTTGAGGAGAGAAACTGTAGGTGTCTTTATCTATATTTACATTAAAATATGAAACCAGGATAGGTTATTTGGGAAAATAGTCTTTAGAAGACAAATATTTTTAAAGCACATTTTAATACTTGAGTTAGAATGTTTTACTAGTACCAGGGGATAGTTTGCATCATTTGGGGGAGCTCTATAAGCCCTCTGAATTTAGGGGCAGTGTTGCCATATGTCTTAATGCATTATCTAAGACTGGAGGCTTAGATAACCCTGAGGATAAGACACCAAGCTGTGCTTCCCCAGGCCTGTGTATTTATAGCAAATGAGAGCAGAAGGATGTGCTTGGGGCAGTTGCTGCCCTTGTCAAACAGAATCCATTCATTGTTCAGGGAATCTCCCTTGCTTCCCTCTTACTCATCTTCCTCCTGTTTGTTTCCTTAATTGCAAACAACATGTTTTCAAACCCATTTCCCCATTTCAGCGACAATTTATATGCTGACCAGATAGATATCCAGAACTCTTCAGCGCCCCGAGTCCTTAGTAATGCTTACATTCTTGTGGTTTGTTTAAAATAAGCTTAAATGGTTTGAAAAAAACTCTCTGAAGAACTCTTATTGAATAGACATTATGATTAACCTTATACAAATGCCGAATAATTCTGGATATGATATGTATACAATAAAGTTTCTTTCTAGGCTAAGCAGTTACAGAAAGTGTGTGTTGTTTATAGGAAAGGAAAAGACAGTTTTTAGTGTTTTTTATTTCTTTAGGACTTGTGGAGAGTTTTCAGGTCACACACAAATGCTTTAAATCTGCATGCATGTATTAACTCTGTATATGTATTAGCATAAACTTGAAGTGACAATTAAAGTAATATTATGATAGAAGAAGACTTAGCTGGTTACCCCATCCTGCTCAAATGTCACTTTATAGTTCATGCTTATATAGATGCTTAGTGACACATCTTGCTCACCTGTAAAATTGTATGACTTGAGAACTGGTTGAATGGGGACAAGTGTCACCGAGCCGAGGGACATCTCTAGTTGACATAGTGTGATGTTTCCACGTTGCCTATGTGGGTTAGTAATGCGCTTGAGACAAACCTGTTTCTAAAAGGCTTTTTTTTTATTTCTATCATTAAGCAATCTGTATGTGCTCAAGCAGATTTAAAAATAAAAGCAGATGACATCGACAGCTAAAAGTGGGTTGCCTAATCTCCATGTATGCTAGATTCAATAGTTAGAAAACAATTTCCCCTCAGTACTGACTAGCCATCTAGGCATCAGAGAAGCATGTAAAATTGTAGTTTGTATGTCGGGCTTTTAAAGTGAAAAATAAGATATTTTTCCTTATGGAAAATAGTTTCTTAGGATACTGCTTTTAAACTTTGATTGACCCTATTGGACCAAAGATAGTTTATAATTTATAATAATAAAATAAAAAAATGAAATTCTTACCATGCTCGGGTGCCCTGGCTCTTCTTCACTTAAATTTCCTGCATATACCCTTGTGGTCTCTAGTTCCTTTATGAAGATTGTATAAAGGAATCCTTAGGCAAACCCTGAACCACGGCTGGATCTCAGTGCATGCGTACAGCTTACTCTTCATCATCACATTGACTATCCATCGCTTGACGTCTCGGAACTCTGCTGCCTTGGTTTGAATGCATTGGATAACAGGCAGCCGAGATCACAAGACTGTACGTGCAAGAGCTCTTTTTGCTCCCGATTGCCTCCTTATCTGTCCCATGAGGAGACAGGTTGTGTTGCATCTCGTGGTTCACAGGCTCTGCATGACAAGACAAATCTCTGTCTTTGGGCATCAGCCCTGACATTCTTGGAACTGTGAGAGGCATTCAGAGTCGTATGCTGATCAGGAGCTGGCCAGATTTCACAGATAACAATGAGTGGCGAGAACCTATAGAATGAAATTATTCTTTGCCTTTTAGCCTACTGTAGCAAGAGACATGAGCTAAATTGAGCATAGATATACGGGGACATGGCTGATCATGGTGTTAGAGTCTTGGTTATAGGTATATATACTTAGGAGTCCAGGGCATGGAAAAGAAGGACTACAGATGTAAGGTCCTCAGAGGTACTCTATTTCTGTAACCACGTCTCTCATCCGGGTCCAGGGCATGTAAAAGGACTACAGATGTAAGGTCCTCAGAAGTACCCTATTTCTGTAACCACATCTCTCATCCGGGAACTCCCAATAAAGCAATGGAAGTTATCAAATTGTGTTAGCTAAAACCATGCAGTCACAGCTACCTCTCAATGACTGCAACTTTGAGAGGTGCAGCTTAATTTTTGTATGTATTAATAGATCAAGTCATCACTAATTGTTAATTGGTAAGTGACAGAGACACTCCCAGATGTGTATATGGTAGCAACAATGGATATAGGCTATATTTGAAAAGAAAAAAGTGTCTTTCTGATTTTCCCATTGCACAGCAATAGTTTGGTGAGGTATGTATCTGTAGAAAATAGCCTAAGAAGCCATATGCTTCCAGCACACCATTGTTCTTTTCATATCACCACCAGATTGACTTTTGGGCTTCTGAAAAAGGTGGCTGAACTTCCAGAAACGTTTCTCTCTCAATTATTATCAGACTGAATTTATCCTGTGTAATTTATATCCCAGCAAGAAGTAAAATTCTGTGTGTCATAAATCCTCGAATGTACACAGAGTCTTGAAGAGTTAATGAACCACTGGTGCTGTTCTGTAAAGACCCGTCATCTCATCCCATGCTGAGTACCTGACTTCAGCACTCACAAATACTGGGTTCCCCTGTGCTCAGTACTCGTGAACATCGAGGATTTCAGTTGTGTTAAGTTTTACTTCATGAGAAATTCAGTTTTCATAACTGCAGAGAAAAGGTTTCCCCTTTTGTGTCCCCAAGAAGCAATAACTTTGGAGGGGATGAGGTACTTTTTCCTTACCTGTCTCATTTTTAGTGTCATGTCAGTTCTTGGTTCGGCGACAGGAAGACCAGCATGTGGTCTTTGGGCTGGGGTCGAAGGCAAGGTCCTTTTGACCACTGTCTAGTTGGCCCTGGGGCACCATGAGTGATGAGGGGTTTCCCTAAATCAGCAGTTGCTGTATTTTCTGCCCCAACAGGGATCATAGTCTGTCTAGAACATGCTAGCCCTTACTAAAGAGGAAATAGATGGCTAGTTTGCATCACAAGAAACTGTCAGTAGACTTTATCCTTGAAAGAGGACTATGCGGTTCAAACCTTGTGGTGCCCTCCGAGGTGAAGTGGTTCAGCTCAGAGTAGGTGTGCTCATTGTCAGGGACACCTCTGCTAGGGTGCTTCTTCCCTCTGTTGTCTTCCTGCCATCATGGCGACTGATTACATCATGCCCTTTGGAACACCCGGGGGATTTCACTGGAGCATGGATTCTAATGGAAAGTCTAGCATTTCCGAAAGGGTTCTTATTCTCTGAGCAGACTGATTTTAGCTGTGAAAACACAATCTTTACCACATCCACTACGTTTAGAGATGTATTTTAGTGGCGTGGTATGATTGCATTGTTGCTCATCTGTCACTATAATGTATCCCGAAGTTTTTCACCTCCACAATAAATTCTGAACCCACAGATCACTACCGCCACCCCCTCCCTGACATTTTCCTTCTATGTCCCTAGAAGCCCCCACTCTACTTTCTGTATTTCTGGCCATGACTATTGGGCATATGTGCAATAGAACAGCTTCTGTTCCCTTGTGACTTTCAGAGAGTATTACGTCTTCACCATTCCTATGCACGATAGCAGGTATCAGAGCTTCTGTCTTTAACACAAGAGTAGAATTCACTTATGTTATACAGCACAGTTTTTATACATTCCCCCACTCGTGACGTCATCCATTCACCCATTTGTCTTTGCCTGTGTGGATAATGCTGCTGTAACACGAGCATAGAAATACCCCTTCATTTTGGGGGTTCGTATCCCCAGATGGAATTTCCGGTTCTTAGGGTTAGTCTCTGCTTTTTTTTTCCATAGCAGCTGCGCACTTTATTCCCCTCCTGACAGAGGACCCAAGCTCCAGTCTCCTGACCAGCTAATGTTCGTCTCTGTGGCTTCGGCAGCAATCCTCCTAGTGGGCATAAGGGGTGGGGAATGATGTTTATTTTGTTTTCTGTACAAAGTTATTATTTCCATTAATAGGAAGCAGGTTCTCAGAAAATAGCTACAAATCTATTAATAGTTCTCGTTTGTGCGGCTCTTAGAGGCCTGAATCCAACACCACCAAATGCTGATGTGAGAACAGACAACAGCATATTTAAAACAAAGGAATACTTAACGAATACAGTTAAGAAATATTTTTTAATGCTTATCATCAAATTTTGCATGTCAGTTTATACTCCTATCAATTTAGCCCACAGAGATGCCTTATCATATACTTAACACTATCGGAATCTTTCAATGGATTTAAATTATTCATTAAAATTTCCACCTTTTTTCCTAATGGTTTCCCTGTCTATATTCCTATATTGCTCAAAGCCCCAACCATTGGCTGCTGCCTTGGAGTGTGAGCATTCTGACATTAACTGGGTTCTTCCTTGCTCAGTCTGCGTGCATATACATACTGACTGCAGCCACTGACACTCAGCATCTGGCTCCCGCCCCAGTGCAAACCCAACCTCACCTGGCTCATATTACATGGACATGTCCATCCATCCATCCAGTCTCAGTGCTCCATGGACAGGTGCATGTTCTTACATGACTTCCTCTGTCTTCTGCTTGTGTCTCTGTTCTGTCCCCATTCATGCCTAGAGGATTCTGTCCCTCTTTCAAGAGACAACCCAAATATCACTGCTTCCTTGATGTTTCTAGAAATGATTCCAGTTAGAAATGCGCACGGAAGCCTTTGAACCCAGAATGTCTCTTTACAGCCCACTGTGTGCAGTTACAAGATCTCTCCTATCATCTCATGCTCTTTAGCATTTGTTTATTTTCAAGCTTTTCTCTGGCCATGTCTGTCCCTGAGAAGGCAACAGCATTCTGTGGGCAGATGTTTGCTGTGACTGCAGCCCATTCACAGGGAAAATGCCTTAGACAAGGAGAGGAGGAAACCTTGCTGCTGGCCCATTCTAAGTGCACTATGTGATTTAGAGCCACTGACTGTCAGCCTGATACTTAAACCTGGAAAGTAGAACCGAGATGCTTTCTGAGGTCCTTTCAGATGTACCTAGTGCTTATCTTGGAAATGACCCAAATTTACTAACCACCTGTGCTCCTGTGTCTGGAACCTTCTTCTTTCTTTTCTCTCAAGCCAATATTCTAAGGGGGAAGAATCATGGGGAAACAGTGGTAGGAGTTTTAGGCAGCCAAAGAGAAGAAGCAGGGAGCTGGAAAACAGGGAACCTTCAATGGTGCCCGTGTCTGTCTTCCTCCTCATCCTGGGATCTCCATTTTTTTGTGTGTGCCATTTTGTTCATCTGTCTCAAATACCAAATTCATTGTAATCATTGGCATCACCTTTACAGAAAGCAAAAGTCACCGTGCCTGCCAAACCTGCCTCTGGAATGATGAAGCGTGACTAATGGAGTCACACACAACTGGAAACTTTTAAAACAAAAACTTCAGCTATCTGTGTGATAAACTGAAACAAGCGCTCATGCTGTTTTCTTGGGGATTTTGTTCTAACAATGTAAAGGTGCCGTGGTTTTAGGTTCTGATCACCAGTGCTGTTGATGAAACGGATGAGGCCAACACAGAGTCTGAGAACTTGGTCTCCCCTGAGACTGGATTTGGTGATGCTAGGGACCTGTTTCCTACCAGGAGGCAGGGGCTGAGTCCTTTCTCTGTTTATCATTTTAATGGTATGGGCAGGAAGGTAGTCCTTTTCAGGCAAAGGAACCATGCTGAAAGAAGGTGTCAAGAGGAAGATAATTTGATCTGACTTTTCATACTGCTGAACTAAGAGTCATTACTGGCTTTGTAGTACGGACAGGCTGTGTAGGGCTTAGCAAGGCAAGGTCCATTTTCTTTCCTTTTGTTGTATGTAGCGTGAGTTCCCTGTGGGATTTTCCACTGGAAAAAACTCAGTGATGTTTATAAATAATGGCTTTTCAATCTATATCTCAAGCCTAGACCTTTCTTTTAGAATCTAGATTTATACGTCAAACTATTATGAGATAAAAATCCGACATAATGCATGGTCATCATATCAAACCCTGTTCCTCTCCTGCAAGCCCATCTATACATCTGCATCATATCAGTGCATCTATGGTCATCATTATTAAAGCTGCCATTACTATTCTCAGTGGTTCTTTGATGAGCATTTCTTGTGTTCTAGATACAGTAGTGGGAAGTGATAAAAATTCACTTAGCCTCTCTGCATTTTGTAGAATTAACTTTTTTATTTCAAACAAAATCCTTTCTTTGTGACATGAGTATTTGGCTAAGTATTATAAGTCAATATATAGCTGGTTGTTTATATATGTATATGTATATATAAATGTAACATATATGCTTGTTGATTCTCTGATTCTTCTTGCTTCCCAAATTCCATTGTCTCTCTGACAGATCTCTTTCTTACTCTTACAATAACAGCTTCTTATCTTTGTTTGTGGATTATCCTCTTCTAAGAATGGTCTTTCTACTGATAGACTGACCTTTGTGAACAGATATGATCATACTGTTTAAAGTTCTTGAGCTGCCATCAGAATAAAATATTCTTTTATGATAATTATGCCTTTCATCATTTCCCTCAAGTGCTTAAATGAAAAGAAAATTAGATCAAACTTCATTTTATATGTATGGGTGTTCTGCTTCATGTGTATACATACCTACAGCATGTGCATGCAATGCCTGCAAAGGCCAGAAGAGGGCATCAGATATCTGGTTCTGGAGTTAGATACGGTTGTGAACTGTCATGTGTGTGCTCTGAGTCCTATCTGGGTCCTTTGGAAGGTCAGTGAGTGCTCCTAACCACTCATCCATCTGTCTTTAGCCTTGTGTCCCAAGTATCTTTATCTGGTTCCTTTTCCTGCCTAGACCCTGGAGCCCACTCCTAGCATTGCTAACACATATAGGTAGCTCTAAGGATCCATGTTTCTGTGCATGTTCCTTTTAGATGTTTCATGTGTACCTTCTGTATTGTTGCTACCCAATGTCTCTTCTTCAGTGCCTGATGGGTAAACAAAACTTTATGGCCATAGAATAGATTATTCTGAAATTCTTAAAAATCTTGTGAAGGGGAGGGGCTAGTGAGGTGGCTCAGCAGTTAAAGGTTCTCGCTGTTCACACCTGTCAACCTGAGCTGAATACCTGAAACCCATGACCTCCACATTCATGCTGTTGTGCATCCACGCCCACTCTGTCCACCCGTCTGTCTGTCTGTCATCTATCTATCTATCTTATCTATCTACATCTATCCTCATAGAAGATAATTTGATGAACCATGCATTTATAGTAGATTGTGCAGTACTATGTAAACCTATCCTTTCTCTTTTTATCAGTCAAAAGAGAAATAGGTGTTTAAAACTCTACAAACCAAAATATTAACAATATTTCTCTCTAGTACTCATATTACAGATGTTCAGATTTTTCTTAATTTTGTTTATTTGTACTTTCTACTGTATCCGAAAGGACCAGTCATCAGTTTTGTGACAAGGAAAAGAAGTAAGTGCTATTTCTAGCAAACAGTGACTGTGGGAAGGGCTGTCTTACTTGGTTCCTCTAGAACATTCCCTTTAACACGGTGTATGCCTCGTGAGGATAGGCTAGCTGCTGCAATGAATGGAACATCAAGTGTTAACATCTCAAATGAAACAGTTTGTTTCTGCCCTATGAAGGCACCAACCACGGGAGGTTCTAGTCTCTATTCTCCCGTACCACCAGTGCTAACCCCCGAGGCACAGCTGAACCCCACCTTCAGCAAATAGGGTTAAACTAGTAGAGTTCCAGTTTGTAGTTCTGAATGTACATGCATTTATTTTCTGTTGCCTCACTGTAGTGATAGAGCCCAGTAGCCACGAGCATATCGTCAAATGTATCTATGTTTATGATAGATACATATCATATTAACTACGTCTCTTCCTTATGCTCAATTTAACATTTTATGGGTGAGTTTTGTGGGAAGTCCTCAAGGCTTAAAGCTCACCATGCCTGCTTTTATTTGCTGTCATTGCAAATGCAGGGGGTCAGCCCATATGGCGCATCTCTCAGAGCCCTGTGAGGAGGCCTTGCCTAGCTTCGTGTTTAACAAATCATTTTGATATAGGGACTGTGGAGAAATGCTCTCCAGCTTTATCACTACTGACTTAATTGAGTTTCATGATGCACTTTTGTTTTCCTTAGGAGAATAAATTAAAAATGGCTGATAAAACTGCCTGTAAAAGCAAAATTGTTAGGTTAAGCCTTCCCCGTATATTAAATGTATTGAAGAATTATCTGTCCACCGTTTTTAATCACTTTTATTAACTCTGCTGTAGTTTTATTTCTAGTAACCTACTAAATAACTGTCATTATATACTCGGTAATATTTCTCTTTAAAATACTATCAAAAAGTCCATGAAAATGATTAAGGTGCCAATATTATCCACTTCCTTCCTGTTGGTCATTTTATGATTAGCAGGATAGTTGGTGGTGTGTGTGTGTGTGTGTGTGTGTGTGTGTGTGTGTGTGTGTGTAAAACTAAGGATAAAAAGTAGCTAATTCACCACAGGTAGGTAGAGACAAGGAATGGTTCTGAAGCTGTGTAAAATAGCTAGTCTTTTCATCTACATCATACATGTTCTGATTACAAATGATTTTTTTAAAGATCTTTTCATTAAATTCTGAGAAGATGAAGAAAGTAATCATGTGTTACATGTATATAAATATATAAATATAAATAATGATGATGTGATTGTTATTCTTTCTGGTCTTGTCTTTTTTGTGGGCCTTTGGCTGTGTAGGTTTTTATGTTCTCCTGACTTAATAAAAAAAGCTATCAGTTCAATAAATCACAAATTTATTTGTAAAAATTAAATACAAATTTGCCATTAACTTAGTTCTTGTCCTTTTCCCATCAGTTTATGTGGCCATCAAATCTTATTTCTTAAGGCATCACTACCTGTGGTGAAAAATTATAGGTGCTCTCTCAATGTATTATATAGATAAATGATGAGAGTCACGAGCTCTTAAAACAATTATATGGAACTAATAGGAAGCAAGAAGTAAGGGGTTTATTAACTTACTTTTTCACTGACTATTTATTGGGCATCCATTATTGATAGGTCGATCCTGGTGTCAGGAATAACGATGAAGAAGAGATTAGACATGCTCATTGTGAACCAACAGTGCACAAGACGGTGACAGGCTACCTCATTCCCATTGCACTGTGCCTTGTAGGGAAAGGCAGGATACTGCAGGAACAGATAGCAGAAGAATTAGGATGAAGACTCTCCATGGTTGGTTTTACTAGATTTGGAATCCCCTGGGAGACACTGCCCTGGGTGTGAATCTTTAGTGAAATTTACGTGAGGCGATATGTAGGCAGTACCATCTCATGAGCTTGGAAGGTGTCCAGCTGAGTGGCAGCACACATCTGTTTGTGCTCCCTGACTATGAACTTAGTGTGGCTAGCTGTCTCATGTTCCTGCTGCCACAATCCCCTACCATGATACCATGTCCCTTCTTAAACCAAAAGCCAGAATAGGTCTTTTTTCACTTAAGTTGTTTCTGTCAGGTGCCTTGCTGGAGCAATGACAATAGTAACTAGTGTAAAGAAGTGGTACCCAGACGTAGGGATGCTGCTGCACAAACCTCTACATGCTTCACAGCCCTGCATGGCTGGTTTATGAGAGAGAGTTAGAAGAGACAGGAGCTGCATCCTAGAGACTCCTAGAGGTCTGGAGCTGGAGCTTAATGGGATATTCTTGTGAGAGTTTGGGATGCTAATAGATGTGCTCAACGTAAAGTCTTGGCTCATGATGTTTTAGAGGCGGACATGGACTCTATTGGGCTAGAAATCACTGATATTGAATTATGGTAAAGAACTGGTTACATTCTGCCTGTGTCCCACGATCTAAAGTGAGGCTGAGCTCATAAGTAACGTACTTAATTTATTTCATGATGTGATTTCAGGAAATTACAAGAGAGCATAGTGTTCAGACTGTAGCACGATTTAGAACTGTATTTTATTATAATTACCTCTGTGCATCTGTGCCACTGTGTGGGTAATGTCCACATTTGAGGGTATTCGTAGAGGGCAGAGGTATCAGATCTCCTGGAGCTGGAGTTACAAGCAGTTGGGAGCTACTTGACGTGGTCATAAGGAACCTGATTTGAGTCCCCTGCCTGAACAGTATGTACTCTTACCCACTGAGCCATCTGTCTAGCCCCAGGGTGTGGCATGATTACTATTGACTGATCTTATCCAGTTTATGGTGAGAGAGAACAGCCAATAGAACAGAATGCTATGAAAAAAAAATGTGTACTTATTCAAGGAAAGGACAACAAGGGAATTTAAATTTATGGCCAAAGAGGATGATGCAGATTAAACATCTGTAATTTTTAGAGTTTAACATCATTAGAGAGGCTCCATGCTGGACCACACCCATGGGAGGGTCCAGTTTATAAAATGAAAATTCATTGGAAAGGAGAGAGAGAAAGAGAGTGAGAGAGAGGGAATGAATGAATGAATTGAGTGAATGTGAAGGGGTTCCTTGTTTAAAACCAGCCACCCAAAGAAATGGTTTCCTTGGTTCAGCCATCTAGGCACATGGAGACTATTATAGGCTGGTATTTGGAGTCCAGACTACATCCTGAGCTGGCAGAGGAATTTGCCAGCATAATCTGTTTTGCTCTGGTGTTTCGGAGTTGCAAAATGTTACAGGTTCATGGCGGCTTATAGCATGGTTCCAGAAAGCTTTGAGACTAAGACTTGTATAACAGGGTGGAATTGTTTGTACAGGGGTCCTAAAAGACAGTGTCATGAAGCTTTGCATATGAAGTCCAACTTGCAGTGGAGACCCCAGAATGCTGGAGATGCCAATACCGTAGAACAGCCGGTGAGAATAGCTGTAGGCATTCTACAGCCCAGAAAGAGTATATACGGTATACAGACCTGGACTGGGGAGAGCTACTCAATCCTATTGGAACATAGATAACACCCCTACACACCAAGCATTGGATGTAGAGCTGCAGGCTGTGGTGTTTGTCCTGACCTTGATTCATTCTTTCTCTGCCCCCTTTTCTCCATTTTGAAATGAGAGTACACATTCTATTCCAGTGCAGACTGGAAGACTGTAAACTGATGTTTAAAACAACCACAGGTGCTCACAATTAAGACATTATCTTATGAGCTGGAGGGAGAGACCAGGCTTCGAGCATTTGTGCAATGATAGAACTGGTAAGGCTAGGAACTCTAACAGATGAGCTGAAGAAACTTTGTGTGGGAGATGGCTATGAGCCTCTGAGGACCAAGCATGGGATGCTATGAGTTTGGTGATATGTTTGGGTGTTAAGCCGAGGGTTGGACTTGGAATGATTAATCTTCATTATCAACTTGACTGGATTTGGATACCTACCCATATGTATATCTTGAAGGGAGTTCCCAGAGACATTTCACTGAGGAGGCATGGAGGCAGTACTATCTCAGAGGTTGGGGTGCCAGGCAGAATTAAAAAGAGCTAAAAGGAAGAAGCCTGCTAAGTACCAGCCTTCATTTCTATTTGCTTCCTGTGATTGTAAAGCAACCAGCTGCCTAAAGCTCCCACTGCTATGTCTTCCCACCATGATGGATTCTATCCATTCTCAAACCAGAAGCCGAATACATCTTTAATCTTTCAAGTTGCTTCTGTGAGGTGTTTTGTAATGGCACTGAGTGATGTAATTGATACAGGAGTCCATCATGTTCTAAGGGATATGAGACTCTCCTTGAAAA